>CAUYQU010050351.1:0-17798 GCA_963574635.1 Cheracebus regulus | reverse complement strand
TTTATCCACCTGTCGTCTTTGTAATTGCCGGCTTTCAGACTGGGTCTCTGAGTGGACGTCCTGCTTGTTGGTGATGATGTTTTTTCTGCTTCTTAGTTTTCCTTAGGGGGCGCCCCTTCCCCACAGAGCTGGGCCTTCCCGGGTTCAGCTGTGCTTTCTCCATCCTCAGAGCTTCCAATTGCTGTTCTCCTTGTGGAGGTGGGACCAGCGGAGCCCGACTAAAAGGGCAACCAGTCCCGTACACTCCGCACCAAGAAGCGCCGCGCCGGCCAAAAGAGTCGCCCTGGCGACCTGTGTGGCTCCTTCGCCGGGAATCTCCCAGTCTGTGGGCATCAAAAATTCATCTGCAACTGCGGCATCCACTCCGTCTCTGCGCTTTCACTGGGAGCTACAATCCTCAGCTGCTGCTGTGCGGCCATCTTGGATCTCTCTCTCCTGTTAATACATTTTATATTGTGTACCCATTAATTACTATAATAGTTGTAGTCATTTTCAATATTTTTGTCTTTTAACTTTTATACCAGAGTTAAAAGTTATTTGCATGTTATTTCTCCAACATTCAGGGTAAAGATAGTTCAGGGTATAGATAGTGTCAGAAAAACGATGTCTACTAAAAATATGTTTTCTTGGCTGGGCGCAGTGGCTCACACCTGTAATCCCAGCACTTTGGGAGGCTGAGGCAGGTGGATCACAAAGTCAAGAGATCGAGATCACCCTGGCCAACACAGTGAAACCCCGTCTCTACTAAAAATACAAAAACTAGCTGGGCGTGGTGGCACATGCCTGTAGTCCCAGCTACTCGGGAGGCTGAGGCAGGAGAATCGCTTGAACCCTGGAGGAGGAGGTTACAGTGGACAGAGAACGCACCATTGCACTCCAGCCTGGACGACAAGAGTGGAAACTTTGTCTCAAAAAGATAAAAAATCTTTTTCTGTGTGTGTGTTTCCTGCAGCAGGCTACCTTGGTTTAGGCTCTGCTCAGTAGACACTTTCCAATGGTGTGTGCAGCCTGAGATTATTGCTTACAGAAACCAGTTAGCGCAGGTTTACTGTCAAGTCTTAAAATGAGACACAGGGTGGATCCCTGTCTAATTAAATTTATTACAATATCATCATCTCTGTCTTTTTTTCTGAGATGGAGTCTTACTCGGACACCCAGGCTGGAGTGCAATGGCACCATCTCGGCTCACTGCGACTTCCGCCTTCTGGGTTCCAGCGATTCTCCACCTTAGTCTCCTGAGTTGCTGGGATTACAGGTGCCTGTCATCATACCTGGCTAATTTTGTATTTTTAGTAGAGATGGAGTTTCACCATCTTGGTCAGGCTGGTCTCACACTCCTGACCTCATGATCTGCCCACCTTGGCTTCCAAAAGTGCTGGAATTACAGGCATGAACCACTGTGCCTGGCCCTCTCTGTCATTTTTATAACAGGAGTGGGAGTAATAGAGTAAACTTACTCTATTACTCTGTTCTTAATTTGTATCATTCTTGTTTTCTAGGGACTGTTACCCTTTGCTGTGGTTGGGAGTATGGATGAAGTGAAAGTTGGAAAAAGGATGGTCAGAGGCCGTCACTATCCTTGGGGAGTTTTGCAAGGTAAATATGAAAGAGGGCAGGCTTTGCAATGATTAAGTTAAATATATGTGTATCTTTCATAGTCTCAAAATAATATTTTCACGAACTAATATTGGTAACTCTTGCTAATCTGTAAGTTGATAGTTACTAATGGGAACAAAAAGTCTGTTTATTTAAACTAATCACTTACTAATGACTGTGATTCATTGTCATAGAAGTTTGCTGAATGCTGCTTTAAGCCAAAATCTACAGAGGCTGGGAAGGGCCTCTTTGTTTACCCCAAAGTGCCATGTGCATATTTTCTGTCTCTGTACAAACCATAACATTCAGAGTGCTGGAAAGCACTTTAAACAAAACTGAAGCAAATATACTAGTGTTTAGACATGTTACATAAACTCATTGCTACCTAATATATAAGCCATTTTAAACTGGTCGCTAGAAAAAAGAATGATAAACTTCTTAAAACAAGAAAGTACAATTTCCCTTTGGCTAAAGATTACACTTTGACATTTATATTATTATTTACCATCATAATGAGTTACAGTATTGTAGTAAGCAGTCATTTATTATCTTGTTCGTATACTTGTGGTACTAATTATTGGGGAATGGAAGATTTACTTGTTCTGGTTTCCAAATGATGTTGTTTGTTTTTTGAGACACAGCCTCGCTCTTGTCGCCCAGGCTGGAGTGCAGTGGTGAGATCTCGGCTCGCTGCAACCTCTGCCTCCCGGGTTCAAGGGATTCTCCGCCTCAGCCTCCTGAGTAGCTGGGATTGCATGCACCTGCCACCACGGCTAATTTTTGTATTTTTAGTAGAGACTGGGTCTCACCATATTAGTCAGGCTAGTCTCAAACTCCTGACCTCAGGTGGTGCACCTGCCTCGGTCTCCCAAAGTGTTGGGATTGCAGGCGTGAGCCACCGCTCCCAGCCCCAAATGATGTTTTTAAAAAACTGACATATTAGAAAATTTAAAGTTTGTTAAGCTATTTAAAGCTTAATGTTTTAATATTTGTTATATTATGTTGTGTAACATATTAGTATATGTTATAAAATATATATAGTATATGTTGATGTAAAAACTTTGGTTACAGTATTAGTCACAATAAACCATATATTTTGGTCAATCCTCTGGACATGATAAACACAGGAGAGAGCCATACAAAATATTTTTCATTAATTAGTTAATCTTAATTGACAAATAAAATCGTATGTTCTTACCATGTACAGCACGATGTTTTGAAATACATACACATTGTGGAATGACTAAATTGATATAATTAACATATGTGTTATCTCAATTATTTTTGTGATGAAAACAACATCTTAGCAATTTTCAAAAATATAAAATATTGTTATTAACATAGTCACCATGTTGTACAGTAGATCTTTTTAACTTGTTCTTATCTAAAATTTTGTATCCTTTGACCAACATCTCTCCTACCATACCCTCTACCTAATTCATGTAACCACCATTCTCTTCTGTTTCTACAAGCTTAACTCTTTTTTTTTTTTTTTTTTTTGTGATGGAGTCTTGCTCTATTACCAGGCTGGAGTGCGGTGGTGCAATCTCCACTCGCTGCAAACTCCGCTTCCTGGGTTTAAGTGATTCTCCTGCCTCAGCCTCCGGAGTAGCTGGGACTACAGGCACATGCACCCATACTGGGCTAATTTTTTGTATTTTTAGTAGAGACGGGGTTTCATCATGTTGGCCAGGCTGGTCTCGAACTCCTGACCTCGTGACCCACCTGCCTCAGCCTCCCAAAGTGCTGGGATTACAGGTGTGAGCCACCGTGCCCAGCCAAGTTTAACTTTTAAAGATTTGATGTATTAGTGAGATAATTTACTATTTGTCTTTCTGTGCTTGGCTTATTTACTTAGCGTGAACTCCTCCAGTTTCATCCAGGTTGCTGCAAGTGAAAGGATTTCCTCATTTTTAAGACTGAAAAATAGTATTCCATTGCATATATATGCCACACCTTTTCTCTTCATGCGTCCATTCATGGACACTGAGATTGCTTCCATATCGTGGCTCTTGTGGATAATGGTACTGTAGTCAACTCTCCGACAAACTGACTTCATTTTTGGGAGATATATACCCAGTCGTGAGATTGCTGGATCATATGGTAGTTTGATTTTTAATTTTTTGAAGAAACTCCATACTGTTTTCATAATGTACTAATTTATATTCCCACCAAGAGTGTACAAGGGTTCCTTTTTTTCACGTCTTCAGCAGCCTTGCTTGTCTCGATAATAGGCATTTTAACATCGGTGAAGTAACAGCTTATTGTGTTTTTAATTTTTTTTTTTTTGAGATGAAGTTTAACTTTTGTTGCTCAGGCTGGAGTGCAATGGCATGATCTTGGCTCACTGCAACCTCTACTTCCCACGTTCAAGCAATTCTCCTGCCTTAGCCTCCTGAGTAGCTGGGATTGTAGGCATGTACCACTGTGTCTGGCTAATTTTATTTTCTTGTATTTTCATTAGAGACAGGGTTTTGCCATGTTGGTCAGGCTAGTCGCAAACTCCTGGCCTCAGGAGATCTTCCTGCCTTGGCCTCCCAAAATGCTAGGATTACAGGCGTGACCCACCATACTTGGCCTGTGTTTTTTAATTTTTAATTTTCATGGATACATAGCAGGTGTGTATATTTATAGGGAACATGAGAGATATTTTTATACTGGCACTCAGTGTGTAGTAATAACATCAGGGTAAATAGAGTATCCATCAGCTCAAGCATTTATCCTTTCTTTGTGTCACAAATAATCCACTTACACTGTTGTAGTTATTCTAAAATGTATAATAAATTATTGTTCACTGTAGTCACTCTTTTGTGTGCTGTCAAATACTAGATCTTATTCATTCTATGTGACTATATATTTGTACCTATCAACTGCCCACACTTCTCTCCGGCCTCAATCATTTCCTAGCTTCTGGTAATCAACATTCCACTCTCTATCCCCATGGGTTCAATTGTTTTAATTTTTAGCTCCAGAAATGAGTGAGAACATGTGAAGTTTGTCTTTCTGTGTCTTGCCTATTTCACTTAACATAATGTCCTTGGTTACATCCATGTTGTCGCAAATGACAGGACCTCATTATTTTTCATGGCTGAATAGTACTCCGTTGTGTATATGTAGCACATTTGCTTTGTCCATTTGTCTGAAGATGGATGCTTAGGTTGCTTCCAAATCTTGGATATTGTGAACAGTACTGTAACAAACGGGTGTGGAGCTATCTCTTTGATACACTACTTTCCTTTCTTCTGGGTATACACCTGCTAGTGGGATTGCTGAAGCATGTGGTAGTTCTATTTTTAGCTTTTTGAGGAAAACTCCGTACTGTTTTCCATAGTGACTGTGCTGATTGACATTTCTACCAACAATGTACAAGGATCCCTTTTTCTCCACATCGTCCCCAGTATTTGTTATTGCCGGTCTTTTTGATAAAAGCTTTTCTAACTGGGGTAAGATGACATCTCATTGCAGTTTTTACTTGTCTTTCTCTGATAATCAGTGATGTTAAGCAACATTTTCTTTTCTTTTTCTTTTTTCTTTCTTTCTTTCTTGTTTTTTTTTTTTTTTTTTTTGAGACAGAGTCTCGTTCAGTCGCCAGGTGCCAGGCTGGAGTGCAGTGGTGTGATCTCGGCTCACTGTAGCCTCCACCTCCCGGGTTCAAGCAATTCTTCTGACTCAGCCTCCCGAGTAGCTGGAACTACAGGTGCACACCACCAGGCCCAGCTAATTTTTGTATTTTTAGTAGAGATGGGGTTTCACCACGTTTGCTGGGATGGTCTTGATCTCTTGACTCGTAATCCGCCCGCCTCGGCCTCCCAAAGTGCTGGGATGACAGGCGTGAGCCACCACGCCCGGCCAGCGCCTTTTTCATTTGCCTGTTTGCCATTTTAAAAAACCCACAATAAGCAGTTACTTCACACATGTTAAAACCACTATTATCAATAAGACAAAAGAAGATGTTTGTATGTCTTCTTTGGAGAAATGTCTATTCAGATCTTTTGCCCATTTTAAATTGGATTATTAGATTTTTTCTTACTGAGTGAACTTATATACGTTCTGGTTATTAATCTCTTGTCAGATGTTTTGCAAATGTTTTCTCATTGTGTACGTTGTCCCTTCACTTTGTTGACTGTTTCCTTTGTTGTGCAGAAGCTTTTTAACTGGATGTGATCCTGTTTGTCTATTTTTGCTTGGGTTGCCTGTGCTTGTGGGGTATTA
The DNA here is from genome assembly GCA_963574635.1 of Cheracebus regulus. Classification (NCBI taxonomy): domain Eukaryota; kingdom Metazoa; phylum Chordata; class Mammalia; order Primates; family Pitheciidae; genus Cheracebus; species Cheracebus regulus. The sequence continues at coordinate 11,990 of CAUYQU010050351.1, read as the reverse complement.
ATAAATGTCTTAAAGCATTTCCCCAATGTTTCTTGCAGTAATTTCATAGTTTGAGGCTGTACATTTACATCTTTAATCTATTTTGAGTTTGTGGTGAGAGACAAAAGTCTAATTTCCCGACACCATTTATGGAAGAGCTTATCCTTTCCCCAAAAGAAATTGTCAAACTACTTTTCACAGTGGCCGAAGTAACTTATATTCCCACCAGCAGTGTATATACATTCCCAAGAGAAAAGAGAATTCTTAAACATCACTGGTGAGAATTTAAGTTGGTACAGCCATTTTGGGAACTAACATGAAGGTTCCTCAAAAACTAAAAATAGTATTACCGTGTGATCCAGCAATACCACTTCTGGGTACGTACCCTGGTGGAATGAAATTGATCTGTCAAAAGACATCTGCACTCACAGTTTTATTTCAATCTTTTAAAATATATTAAGACTTATTTTGTGGCCTAACATATCATCTATCCTGAAGAATGTCTTGTGTTTATTTGAGAAAGATGTATATTATATTGCTGTTGGATGAAATATCCCACATATGTCCATTAGATCTATTTGCTCTAAAGTGTAGTTTAAATCTGACATTTTCTTACTGATTTTCTGTCTGGATAATCTATCCATTTCTGGAAGTAGGGTATGTAAGCCCCTTGCTATTTTTGTACTACAGTCTATCTCCCACTCAGGTGTACTCTTATTTGCCTTCTATATTCAGAAGCTCTGATATTGGGTACATACATAATATTTACAATTTTTTTAAATGAATGGATCTCTTCATGATGATACAATGATCTTCTTTATGTCATTTTGCAGTTTTTGACTAAAAGTCTATGTTCTGTGATAGGAGTATAGCTAGTTGTGCTCTTTTAGCTTCTAATTGCACGGAATATCTTTCCATATCTTCACTTTCAGTCTAGATGTATCATTAAAACAGCTATGTTAATTTATTGATTGATTTTGAATATTGACTAATGCTATCTCTAAATATAATATATAAATGGAATTTCATAACTAAAGTATTTGCCATTGTAATCATTTTTGCTAGCAGAATTTACTTTGATAAAATTATTTACAATAGTGATGTTATATTATATATTCTGTTAGCACTCCAAAATACCCAGAGGGTAGTTTGTAACATACTAACATAATTGTTAATAAAAACCTATAGCATATATGCATATAACATACTATTTCACTATTTTCTGCTTATTCTTCAGGTAGTAAGTTTAAAGCAAATTTGCTAACCTATAATCTCTGCCTATAGTTAGTATGTATAATATAACCATATTTACATAGTTAAAAGAGTTGTAGCTATTAATCAAATTGATCAGTTGTGTGTTATTTTAAATGTGTTTTTTATTCATGTATTCATTCATGAACACTTACTGATTGTCAGGGATTGATAATGAGTGGTGTTGATTCATTATTTTTTTTTTTTTACTAGTGGAAAACGAAAATCACTGTGACTTCATTAAGCTCCGAGATATGCTGCTTTGCACCAATATGGAAAATCTAAAGGAAACAACCCACACTCAGTACTATGAATATTATAGGTACCAAAAACTGCAGAAAATGGGCTTTACAGATGTGGGCCTAGACAACCAGCCAGTTAGGTGAGTAAAAATACTGCTAGCTCTGGCAAGTACTAGAGCCCCCCTCACCCCCACAAAAAGAAAAAAATATGTTGCTAGCCCAACCAAATGGATAATTTAGGAGTTCCCTACAAATACAGGTACAATAATTTGAGTGTGAGAATAATTATTCTTCTTCCATCCTGAACCATCTTGAATGTTTGGTGTTTTTATCATCTTTTGATGAAGATAGGGACAGTAGGAACAACATACTGCAAGATCTCATTTTCATACTGAAATCTGTGTGTTCAGTATGTGTATATGCTGGAATGTATGTCCAAGAAAAAACCATCATTGCGTTTTATTTTTTGTATTTATATGAAAGGATGGATAAGGATGAAAAAATGTTGGCAAAGTTTGACAAAAGATATTAAGAAGGGTTTCATGGGAAAACTACTGAAAAACAGTAGTGCAGTGTCCTGCGAGGTAAATGAGCGAAGTTTGTGAGCATGTGTGTTTCTCCATCCTGAAGAATAGAGCCTGGCACAGTGGCTCCCACCTGTAATCCCAGCACTTTGGGAGGCAGGCAGATCACCTGAGGCCAACAGTTCAAGACCAGCCTGGCCAACATGGTGAAACCCCCTCTGTACTAAAAATACAGAAATAATTAGCCGGGCATGGTGGTGGGGACCTGCAATCCCAGCTACTCAGGAGGCTGAGGCAGGAGAATCGCTTGAACCCGGGTGGTGGAGGTTGCAGCGAGCCGAGATTGTAACACTGCACTCCAGCCTGGGCAACAGAGCTAGACCCCATCTCAAAAGAACAAAACAAAACAAAAAAAAGAAAAAAAAAGAAAAAGAACGTGTGTCACTATTATATACACTATGTCACTACAGTATATATAATCCAGTTATATCATTAATTATTCTTTGCAGACCCAAACTTTAACTATCTTAAATGAATGATAATGATATTTTGAAAGATTCTTTGCTTTATTTTAGATGATTTTGAAAATCGTCTCTCATCTGAATTTTGACAATGTTTCCCTGAATTTTATTGTCAAAATATGTGAAGAAATAGGATGTGATATGCTGGAAAATGTGGGGATAAGAATTCACTCATATAAGCGTTGGAAAATTCTTTACATATATTCTCTATATACTCTGATCTTAAATATTGTGCCTCAGTTTTTACATCTTATGATATGGAAATTTCCATTTTGTGTTGTTAAACATGAGATCCCATCGGTAAATTTCCTTATATAAGACGTAACATACAATATATATTTGTACATGTTTATATTAGCATTTATTCATTTATTTTTATTTTTTGAGACGGTGTCTTGCTCTGTCTCTCAGGCTGGAGTGCGGCGGCATAATTTTGGCTCACTGCAACCTCCATCTCCTGGGTTCAAGCGATTCTCCTACTTCATTTTAATATAAGACTAAGAAAACATTTCTCTTTAGTTTTCAAGAAATCTTTGAAGCCAAAAGAAAAGCGTTCTACGATCAATGTCAGAGGGAAGAAGAAGAGCTGAAACAGAAATTTATGCAGCGAGTCAAGGAGAACGAAGCAACATTTAAAGAAGCTGAAAAAGAGGTCAGTACTGACAGTTTGATATAATTTTTATGAGTTTTTAGGTGCCCTATTAATTTGGGGGTTTTAATCTCAAGAGTTATGTTTTTGGAGGATACTTGCTATTTTTCAAAAAGTAGCTTTTTACCATGTAGGTTTGAATATAGCCTTTACAAAATTGGAGTCTGCAGTTTTTTTTTTCTAGAGCAGTTGGATAATTTTCCATTTAATTAACCCATAAGATAATTTAATAAAATGTATTTATTTATAAAATAAATTTTTATGCATAAAGTTTAATTTGTGACAAACCCAAGCTATTTCCTTCTGAAAGAGTCTTGTACTGTCTAATCCTATTAATGCACTAGAAAATTGTCTTCACTTTTGTAAATAAGCAAATGTTCAGTAATGCTTGCCTTAATTAATGAGAAAACTTTAAGTTGGTAAATTATGTATCTATTTATTTTATTCCATGCCATTTCTAATAAAATGGAAACGAAGGCTATTAATGTAATTTTAATTATTTGCTACAGATATGTTTTTGGTGAAAACATACTTTTCAAACCATAATTTCTTTCCCGCAAGTGTAGGTGGCTTTAGTTGAAGAATATTTAGTTTTATTAGATAAACTGGAACATCAACTTGCTTTTTCATAAAAACAAAATGGCAATTAGGTGCTACAGGCCACATGTCTCACTCAGAGCCGGATGAATTATAAGTAATAAAAATTCTGGCAGAGCTCGGAGACTCAAGGCTATAATCCCAGCACTTTGGCAGGCTGAGGAGGGTGGATCACCTAAGGTCAGGAGTTCAAGACTAGCCTGGCCACCATGGCGAAACCTGTCTCAACTGAAAATAGGAAAATCAGCAGGGCATGGTGGTGCACAGCTGTAATCCCAGTGACTCAGGAGCCAGAGGTTGCAGTGAGCCAAGATCGTGCAACTGTACTCCAGCCTGGGTGACAGTGAGACTCCATCTCAGAAAAAAAGCAAAAAAGAAATTTCATTAGCTTAGGTATAAAGGGAAAGTTTGGATGTATACAAGGGTATGTCATGGCATCCAAGAACAAGAGGCACACTCCTGAAAGACTTAAACCAAGACTAGGAAGTGGCCAAAAACCGGAGCAGCCATTTAAATTTTCTTTCTCCTGCACCCTGCTTCCCTTAGTCATGAACCTTATTCTTGTATGTCTGCTGCTTTTTTTTTCTTTCTGGGGATTAGTTTCTTTCCCATATCTCAACTATGTGTTCTCTTAGTGTTGATTACATATCTTCATTATTGTCAATGAATGCTGCAATGAACATGAGAGTGTAGATATCTTTGACAATTTGATTTTATTTCCTTTGAATATGTAACTATTAGTGGGGTTGCTGAACCATATGGTTATTCTATTTTCACTTGTTTAATGAATTCCCAGATTTTTAAAAATAATATCTGTCCTAATTTACATTTTTATCAACATTTTATAAAATCATTCTTGTAAACACTTATCTTTCTTTTTTTTGGTAACAGCCATTGTAACAGATATGAGGTACTGTCTAATTGTGGCTGTAAGTGGCATTTCTCTGATGATTAATGATGTTGAGTATTTTTTATACCCCTATTTGCCTTTTATGTCTTCTTTTAAAAAATGTTCGGGTTCGGCCAGGCACAGTGACTCACTCCTGTAATCCCAGCACTTTGGGAGGCTGAGGTGGGTGGATCATTTGAGGTCAGGAGTTCGAGACCAGCCTGACCAACATGATGAAACCCCGTCTCTATTAAAAATACAAAAATGTAGCTGGATGTGGTCGTGCACACCTGCAGTCCCAGCTAACCTGGAGGCTGAGGCAGGAGAATTGCTTGTACTCCATCTTAAAAAAAAAAGTTTAAGTTCTTGGCCCATTTTCGAAATGTGGTTGTGTTCATACTATTGAAATATTTGAGTTCTTATATATTTTGGGCATTAACCTCTTATCAGATGTACAGTTCGCAAATATTTTCTCACATTTCATAATTTGTTTCTTAACGCTGTTGATTTTTTTTTGGATGTGCAGGAGCTTTTTAGTTTCATATAATTTTATTTTTCCATGTTTGCCCATGTTGTCTACACTTTAGAGTCTGTATTCAAAAAAATCACACCTCACACCCAAGTAAAGAAATTTATCCCTACCTTTTTTTTTTTTTTGAGACAAAGTCATACCCCGTCGCCCAGGCTGGAGTGCAATGACTCCATCTTGACTCACTGCAACCACCACCTCCCGGGTTCAAACAATTCTCCTGTCTCAGCCTCCCGAGTAGTTGGGATCACAAGTGCCCACCACCAAGCCCAGCTAATTTTTGTATTTTTAGTAGAGACGGGTTTCACCATGTTGGCCAGGCTGGTCTCGAACTCCTGACCTCGTGACCCACCTGCTCTGCCTCCCAAAGTGCTGGGATTCCAGGCGTGAGCCACCGCACCCAGCCCAAAACCCAGGTCTTCGTGTCTCATTTAAAAATATTCGCTTTTCCCGGGCACAGTGCCTCACCTTCGTAATCCCAGCACTTGGGAGGCCGAGGCCAACGGATCACCTGAGGTCAGGAGTTTGAGACCAGCCCGGGCAACATGGCGAAACCCCGTCTCTACTAAAAATACAAAAATCACCCGGGCATGGTGGTGAGCACCTGTGATCCCAGCTACTCGGGAGGCTGGGGCAGGAGAATCACTGGAACATGGGAGGCTGAGGCTGCAGTGAGCCAAGATCGTGCCATTAGATGGGAGTCCATAGCAAGACTCCCTCTAAAAAACAAACAAAAACAAAACAAAACAAAATAAAACAAAACAAACAAAAGAATTATTTAAAGTAGCTGGACTCCTTTTCTATTCAGAGTTTTTTCTTTGGTGTTAATATTTGCATTTTTTCACTGATACTGCTGCATAAAATGAGAAGATGGACTGGTGTGTGAAGGTGGCATTTCCCATGACAGTCACCAAATGACTCCCTTTAGATCAGCAATCAGGTTCTAAGCCTGGGCATGGTGGTTCACACTTGTAATCCCAACACTTTGGGCAGCCAAGATGGGAGGACCCCTTGAAGCCAGACTGGGCAATATAGCAAGACCCCATCTCTACAAACAATAAAAATTAAAAAATTAGTCAAGCATGGTGGCAAACACCTAGAGTCCCAGATATTTGGGAGGCTGAGGTGGGAGAATTGATTGAGCCCAGCAATGTGAGGCTACAGTGAGCTACGATTACACCACTGCACTCCAGCCTGGGTGACGGAATGAGGTCTGACTCAAAAAAAGAAAAAAATTAATTTTCTAGGAAATTTATCATTTTAAAGCCTCCTTTGCTTACTTGACCAAGGCAGTACTTGATCAGATGCCTTTTAAAAATTAATAGACAATTTTAGTCCAGGTGGCAGTGGCTCACACATGGAATCCCAGCCCTTTGGGAGGTTGAGGCAGATGAATCACCTGAGGTCAGAAGTTTGAGACAAGCCTGGCCAACATGGTGAAACCCAGTCTCAACTAAAAATACAAAAATTAGCCAGGCGTGGTGGCAGGAGCCTGTAATCCCAGCTACTCAGGAGGCTGAGGCCGGAGAATCACTTGAACCCGGGAGGTGCTGGTTGCAGTGAGCCGAGATCGTGCCGTTGCACTCCAGCCTGGGTGACAGAGGGAGACCGTCTCAAAATAAAATTAAACTAAAATTAATAGGCAAGGCCCGGCGTGGTGGCTCACGTCTGTAATCCAAGCACTTTGGAGGTTAAGGCGGGCGGATCACCTGAGGTCAGGAGTTGAAGACCAGCCTGACCAACATCGTAAAACCCTGTCTTAAAAAAAAAAAAATAGGCAAATTTTAGAGCAGTTTCAGATTTACAGAAAAATTGAACAGCATACAGAGTTCTCATAAAACCCTGCTCTGGATGTAGTTTCCTTATTATTAATACTGTATATTAGTGTGGCACGGTTGCTATAGTTATGTAGATTTCCTTAGTTTTTACCCAGTGTCCTTTTTTTCCGCTCCAGTATTCCAGCCAGCAGATGACATTACATTTAGTTGCCATGTCTCTTTGGGCTTCTCTTGGTTTTCATAGTTTCTCAGACATTCCTTGGTTTTGATGTTTTTGGTTATTATTATTTCTTTTTGAGATGGAGTCTCACTCTGTCACCCAGGCTGGAGTGCCTTCTGGCTCAATGCAACCTCCACCTCCTGGGTTCAAGTGATTCTCCTGCCTCGGCCTCCTGAGTAGCTGAGACTACAGGCGCACGCCACCATGCCCTGCTAATTTTTGTATTTTTATACAAAATGGGGTTTCACCATTTTGTTTCACTATTTTGGCCAGGCTGGTCTCAAACGCCTGACCTCAGGTGATCTGTCCCCCTCGGCCTCCTAAAGTGCTGGGATTACAGGCACGAGCCACCACGCCTGGCCAGTTTTGATGATCTTCACGTTGTTGAGAAGTTCTCCTCAGGCATATTGTAGGCTAGCCCTGTGTTAGGTATTGTCTGATGCCTTTCTCTTGACTAGGCTAGGGCCATGTGTGTTAGGGAGGAAGACAGAGGTAAAGTGCCATTTTTATGGCATCATATCAAGGGCACATACTATGAATACATGTTATCAGTGTTGATGTTCTCTTGGGTTAGCTGGCTGGTTGTCAGGTTCCCCCACTGTGGTTACTCCTCCCACTCCTTGTCATAATCTTTGGGCAGAAGTCAGTGGGCACAGCTTACGCTTAAGGAGTGGGGTGTTATGCTCCCCTCCTCTGCAGTACAGGAGTTACCTAATTTATTCAGAATTCTTCTGCATGGGAGATGGAGCAACTGCAGCTGCTTTAGGATGCAAACCTCCTGTCACTGTCCACCAAGTCATAACATCTCTTTGGTGGTGGCCATAGCCCTGTATTTTCCAGATTAGAACCATAATGTGGCCTCGGGAGCTTCTTGTGGTGAAATAAGGGCATAACCAGCCGGCTACACGCTCATTTTATGCCCCTGACCCTTTAGTGCCGTGGTTCTCAATCAGGGCCATTTTGCCCGCCAGCCCCAGGGAACGTCTGACAATATGAGGAGACGTTTTTGGTTGCTGCAGCTTTTGTAAAGCGATGTTATTGGCACCCAGCAAGTAGAGACCAGAGCTGCTTCTAAACATACAGTGCTTAAGACACAAACGACAAAACATTATCTGAGCCAAAACGTCCATTGTGCTGAGGGTTAGAAACTCTGTGCTTAACAGCTTCATCAAAGTTACAGATAATGCTCAAAGGGATACATTGTAATGAGAAGGAGGGAAAGACCTTATTTTGTGAATAAAGGATGAATTATTTAAAAAAATGTACAGTTGGAAGGGTAGCAGAATAGGTCACACCAAACTATGACATTCTGGCATATTAACTATTTTGAGCTGAAGACAACTGAGAAGAAGCATATACAAAGAAGACTCTCTGCCCTCCCCATGCTTTTCTAAAAGCAGGTCGTAAGTTTGTAAAGATGGCCCCTCTTCTGAGACAAAGTCTCTCTCTGTTGCCCAGGCTGAAGTGTACTGACACCATCACAGTCCACTGCAGCCTTGACCTCCCAGGCTCAAGCGATCCTCCCACCTCAGCCTCCTGCGTAGCTGGGACTACCAGCCTGTGCCACCAAGCTGGGCTAATTTTTCTATTTCTCGTAGAGACAGGGTCTCCCTGTGTTGCCCAGGCCGGTCTCAAACTCCTGGACCCAAGTGATCTGCCCGCTTCAGCCTCCCAAAGTGCTGGGATTACAGGCATGAGCCACCAAACTGGCCTGTTGGCGTATGTTTCTTTTTTGTTTGTTTTGTTTGTTTTTAGACGGAGTCTTGCTCTCTTGCCCAGGCTGGAGTGCAGTGGTGCAATCTCGGCTCACTGCAAGCTCTGCCTCCCGGGTTCAAGAAATTCTCTTGCCTGAGCCTCCTGAGTAGCTGGGATTACAGGTACACGCCACCACACCCGGCTAATTTTTGTATTTTTAGTGGAGACAGGGTTCTGCCATGTTGGTCAGGCTGGTCTCTAGCTTCTGACCTCAGGTGATCCACCCACCTCCGCCTCCCAAAGGGCTGAGATTACAGGCATGAGCCACCACGCCCGGCCGTATCATCGTGTTTCACAGTAGTCTCATGGTCATTTGTATTTCCTTGGTATTCATGATAATGTGTACTCTTCTATTTCTGATTTTATTTGTTTGAGTTTTTTTTCCTTAGTTTCTCTAAGAGTTGTTTATCTTTTTAAAAAAACGATTTGATTTTTTTCTATTTTTCTAGTCTATAACATTTATTTCTGCTATGATTTTTATGATTTTATTGCTTTTACTGACTGCGCTAGGTTTGGTTTTCTTTTTCTCTTTCCTTGAGGTGTGAAATTACATTATTTGGTCTATTTCTTTTTTTTAATATAGGCATTTACTGCAATAAACTTCACTCTTAAACTGCTTTTGCTGTATTCCATAACTATTGATATGTTTTTATCTTCATTTGTGCCAAGATATGTATTTTTTAATTTTAATTTTTAATTTTTGTGAGTACATAGTAGGTATACATATTTATGGGATACGTTAGACATTTGGATATGGGCATACAACGTTTAATAATTACGTCAGGGTAAATGCGGTATGTATCACTTCAGGCATTATTCCTTTGTGTTACAAGAAATCCAGTTATACTCAGTTATTTAAAAAAGTACAACATTATTATTACTGAATATAGTCACCCTGTTATGCTGTCAAATACTGGGTCTTATTTATTCTTTCTAACTATATTTTTTATCTGTTATCTATCTTCACTCCCCCACCCGTACTACGCTTCCTGGCCTCTGGTAACCATCATTCCATTCTCTATTTACATGAGTTCAATTAGTTGGTTGTTTTTGTTTTCTTTTTTCCTTTTTTGAGATGGAGTCTCATCTGGTCGCCCAGTCTGGAGGGAGGCGGTGTGATCTCAGCTCACTGCAACCTCTGCCTGCTGGGTTCAAGTGATTCTTCTGCCTCCGCCTCCCAAGTAGTTGGAATTACAGTTGTGCACCACCACACCCAACTAATTTTTGTGTTTTCAGTAGAGACAGAGTTTTACCATGTTGGCCAGGCTGGTCTCAAACTCCCGATCTCAGGTGATTCACCTGCCTCAGGTTCCCAAAGTGCTGGGATTACACGTGTGAGCTACTGTGCCCGGCTGAGTTTAATTTTTAGCTCCCACAGGAAAGTGAGGACATGTGACATTTACCATTCTGTGCCTGGCTTATTTCACTTAACATAAGGGCCTCCACTTCCATCCATGTTGTTGCATGTGACAGAGTCTCATTCTTTTTTATGGCTGAATAGTAGTCCACTGTGTATATGTGACATATTTTTTTATCCACTCATCTGTTGGTGGACAGTTAGGTTGCTTCCAAATTTTGGCTATTATCAATAGTGCTTCAATAATAAAACTACTCTTTCTGTTATTGATTTCTAATATACCATGGTGATAAAAAGATATATAATATGATTTCAAATGTTTAAAATTTGTTAAGACTCATTTTGTGGCCCAGGATATGATCTATGTTGGAGGATGTTCCTGTGTCCTTGAGAAGAGTGTATTCTTCTGCTGTTGGATGAAATAATCTATATGCCTATTGGGTCTATTTGGTCGATAGTTACTCATATCTACTGTTTCCCTACTTACTGTCTGTTTGGATGGACTATCTAGTGTTGAAAGTGGGATACAGTAATCCCCTACTGTTCTTACATTGCTGTAAGTTTCTTCCTTCAGTTCTGCTAATATTTGCTTTACGTATTAGGTGTTCCAGTGTTGTCATATATTTGATGATTGTTACAACCTCTTCATAAAGTGATCTCTTTATTATTATATAGTGATGATGAAATTTGACCAAACCCTAATTGTCTGCAATAAGTATACCTGCCCAGTCCTCTTTTGCCTGTAATTTGCATGGAATATCTTTTCCTTTTTCCTTTTTGTTTTTGAGATGGAGTCACACTCTGTCACCCAGGCTGGCGTAGAGTGGTGTGATCTTGGCTCACTGCAACCTCGCCTCCTGGACTCAAGAGATTCTTCAGCCTCAGCCTCCCCAGTAGCTGGGACTACAGGTGCCCACCACCAAGCCCAGCTAATTTTTTTTTGTATTTTTGTTAGAGATGGGATTTCACTGTGTTGGCTAGACTGATCCTTTTTTTTTTTTTTTTTTTTAAATGGAGTTTTGCTCTTGTTGCCCAGGCTGGAGTGCAATGGCATGATCTCGGCTCACTGCAACCTCTGCCTCCCAGGTTCAAGCAATTCTCACGTCTCCTGAGTAGCTGGGATTACAGGTGCCTGCCACCACACCCAGATATTTTTAGTAGAGACGGGGTTTCATCATATTGGTCAGGCTGGTCTTGAACTCCTGACCTAAGATTATCCACCTGCCTTGGCCTCCCAAAGTGCTGGGATTACAGGCATGAGCCACTGCGCCCAGCCTTGCCAGAGTGGTCTTGAACTCCTGGCCTCAGGTGATCAGCTCTTCTTGGCCTCACACCTTGGCCTCCCATTACGGGCATGAGCCACCATGCCTGGCCATCTTTTTCTGTTCTTTCACTTTTAGTCTAAGTGTGTCCTTAAAGCAAAAGTGGGTCTCTTGTAAGACACATATTGTTGAGAATTGTTTCTGTATTCATTCTGCTACTTGTGTCTTTTGACTAGTGGGTTTAATCTATTTACTTTTAAAGGAATATTTATAGATAAGGACTTACTATTATCATTTTATTAATTGTTTTCTGACTGTTTTGTAGTTCCTTTTTTCCTCTGTCTTCCTTTGTGATATGCTGGTATTTTTGTAGTGATATGCTTTTTTTTTTTTTTTTTTTTTTTTTTAAATTTATTTTTAATATTTCTTCCCACGGG
>CAUYQU010050350.1:0-31745 GCA_963574635.1 Cheracebus regulus | reverse complement strand
TTTTTCTGTTTCTTAGTTTTCCTTTGGCGGACACCCCTTCTCCACAGAGCCGGACCTTCCCGGGTTCGCTGTGCTTGCTGTGAGACTCTCAGTCTGCAGCGCTTCCAATTGCTGTTTTCCTTGTGGGGATGGGACCAGCCGAGCCCGTCCGTCCGTACACTCCACACCGGGAAGCGCCGCGCTGGGGCGCCGGCAAAACAGCCGCGCCGGCCAAGCGAGTCGCGCTGGCGACCCGTGTGGCTCCTCTGCCAGGAAACTCCCGGTCTGTGGGCAACAAAAATTCGTCGGAAAGTGCGGTGTCCACTCGTTCTCTGCGCTTTCACTGGGAGCTACATTCCTGAGCTGTTGCTAATCGGCCATCTTGGATCTCTCCGACAGTCTCTTTTTAAGAGGTAGAATCTATGCATCTTCTTCTTGAACTTGGATAGGCCTTTATGGCTTCCTCAAGAAATACAGTGCAACAAAGTTTGATCCGTTGGCTTTCCCAGAAGATTAGAAAAGGCTATGCCAATTTCTCTCTACTGGGACACTCACTTTGGGCACCTTCAGCTGTCATTTAAAAAATCTAGCTCCCTTGAGGTCCCTACCTGGAGGTCTCACATAGAGAGGAATGCCAGAGAAGCCTCAGCTGTTGTAGCCCCAGCTGTTTCAGTCTTTGCAGCCTGGGCACTAGACATTGAAGTGAAAAACCTTTGGAGGTGGCCTGAACCACAGGCACTGTCTGACTTTAACTCTGATAGACCCTGGAAAACGCTGCCTAGCAAAGCCTAAGCAACCTCCAAATTTCTAAGCAAAATGAATAATTGTTATTGTTTTAAAGTTACTATTTTTTTTTTGTACTTTTAAGTTCAGGGTATAAGTGCAGGTTTGTTACACAGGTAAACTTATGTCATGGGGTTTGTTGTACAGATTATTTCATCCCCAGGTAGTAAGCCTAGTACCTATTATGTTTTTTTAATCTTCTTCAACCCTCCACCCTCTGAAAGGCCCTACCTAGTGTATGTTGTTCCCCGATGTGTCCCCTCTATGTGTCCATGTGTTCTCATCATTTAGCTCCCACCTGTAAGTGAGAACATGTGAAACGTGCTTGCCAGCTCCTATGTTGGTTTGTTAAGGATTACAGCCTCCAGCTCCATCTATGTTCCCCCAAAAGACACGATCTCATCCTTTTATGGCTGCATAGTATTCCATGGTGTATGTTGTACACCATTTTCTTTATCCAGTCTATCATTGATGGGCATTTAGGTTGATTCCATGTCTTTGTAAAGCCACAATTTTTAAAATGCATTTGGTACATAATAATAGACAAGGGGAATGCAGACTTTTTAGTATAGCTAGATGTACCTTTATCATGTTAAGGAAGAAGACTCTGTTTATTCCTAATGGGAGTTTTAAATTTAAAAAATGAGTATTATATTTAACTAATGACTTTTCAGCAGCTATAAAGATGTATGGTTTTTCTTTTTAGAGCTATTTTAATGATAAATTGTATTAGTGAATTTCTAATACCAAATTATCCTTGCATTCCTTATATAAAACCCACTTGGTCATAATGTGTTATATTTTATGGGCTGTTGAGTTCTATTTGATGACTTTTTTGAGGATTATTTGTATTGATATTCATAAGTAAAATCATACTGTGATTTTCTTATTTTTGTGCCATTTTTATTGGGTTTTGATTTTAGGAGAGGTGGACCTAGGTTTTTTTTTTGAGATGGAGTCTCATTCTGTTGCCCAGGCTGGAGTGCAGTGGTGTGATCTTGGCTCACTGCAACTTCTCTCTCCCAGGTTCAAGTGATTTTCCTGCCTCAGTCTCCCAAGTAGCTAGGATTTCAGGCATGTGCCACCACACCTGGGTAATTTTTGTACTTTTAGTACAGATAGCATTTTACTATGTTGGCCAGGCTGGTCTTGGACTCCTGACCTCAGGTTATCCACTTGCCTTGGCCTCCCAAAGTGCTTGGGTGACAGGCATGAGCCACCATGCTCGGCCTGACTTAGGTTTTAAGAGGCCTGATGCTGTACAATTTGTGGGGCACTCCAAGAAAAAGAACAGAATGTTACTAATATAAATTTTGGGCCAGGGCTTTGGAAGGAGCTCTTGCAAGAGAAGAATTGTAAAATTTAATCTTCTTTAGCTTTGTTTTATTTCTGTTGCCAGGTGTCAGTGTTATTCTTACATCATACAAATTTTTGCTAGTCTAATTAGTGGTCTATGTATTTTATTAATTTTTTCAAAAACTAGCTCCTTGAGTCACTGATCTGCGTGGTTTTTCATGTCTCAATCTCCTTCAGTTCAGCTGTGATTCTGGTTATTTCTTGTTTTCTGATAGCTTTGGGACTGGTTTGCTCTTGGTTCTCTCATTCTTTTAGTTGTGTTTTTATGTGATCAAATTGAGATCTTTCTAACTTTTTTATGTGGACATTTAGTGCTGTAAATTTCTCTCTTCAAACTGCCTTAGCTGTGTCCCAAGATTCTGGTATGTTGTTTCTTCCTTCTCATTAATTTCAAAGGACTTTTTTATTTCTGCCTTAATATGATTATTTACCCAAAGTCATTCAGGAGAAGATTATTTGCCCAAAAGCTCTTTATATTGATAAACAACTTCAGTAAAGCTTAGGCTACAAAATCAGTGTGTTAAAATTGGTAGCACTTCTATACACCAGCAATAGTCAAGACAAGAGCCAAATCAGGGACAATCCCATTCACAATTGCTATGAAAATAAAATAAAATATCTAGGAATATAGCTAACCAGGGAGATGAAAGATCATTATGAGGAGAACTGCAAAATACTGGTCAAAGAAATCAGAGAGGACACAAACAAACGGAGAAATATTACATGCTCATGGATAGGAAGAATTAATATAATTAAAATGGCTATGCTGTTCAAAGCAACTTATAGATTCAATGTTATTCCTATTAAACTACCAATGACATTCTTTACAGAACTAGAAAAAAACTATTTTAAAATTCATATGTAACCAAAAAAGAGCCTAAATAGCCAAGGCAATTCTAAGCCAAAAGAATAAAGCTGGAGACATCACACTACCTGATTTCAAACTATACTACAGGGCTACAGTACCCAAAACAGCATGGTACTGGTATAAAAACAGACATATAGCCCAATGGAAGAGACTAGAGAGCCCAGAAATGAGGCTGTATATCGTCAACAAACATGACAAAAACAAGCAATGGGGAAAGGAATCCCTATTCAATAAATGGTGTTGTGATAACTGGTTAGTCATATGTGTGATAGAAACCAGACCCCTTCCTTACACCATATATAAAAATTAACTGAAGATAGATTAAAGACTTAAATATAAAACCCAAAAATATAAAAACCCTGGAAGACAACCTAGGCAATATCATTCTGGACATAGGAACAGACAAAGATTTCATGATGAAGATGCCAAAAGCAATTGCAACAAAAGCAAAAATTAGCAAATGGGATTTAATTAAACTAAAGAGCTTCTGCACAGCAAAAGAAACTATCAACCAAGTGAACAGACAACCTACAGAATGGGAGAAAAGTTTTGCAAACTATCTGTCTGTCAAAGATCTAATGTCCAGCATCTTTAAGGAACTTACAACAAATTTACAAGAAAAAAGCAAACAACCCCACTAAAAAGTAGACGAAGAACATGAACACTTGTCAAAAGAAGCCACACAGATGGCCAACAATAATATGAAAAAAAAATCAACATCACTGATCATTAGGGAAGTGTGAATCAAAACCACAGTGAGTTACTATCTCACGCCAGTCATAATGGCTATTACTAAAGTAAAAAACAATAACAGATGCTGGCAAGGTTGCTGAGGAAAAAGAACACTGATACACCATTGGTGGGATTGTAAATTAGTTCAACTATTGTGGAAGACAGGGTGGGAATTTCTAAAAGACCTAAAAAGAGAAATACCTTTCAACTCAGCAATCCCATTACTGGGTATATATCTAGAGGAAGATAAATCATTCTATACAGACACACGCACTTGTATGTTCATTGAAGCACTATTCATAATGCCAAAGACAGAAATCAACCTAAATGCTCATCAATGGTAGACTGGATAAAGAAGATGTGGTACATATATACCATGGAATACTATGCAGCCATAAAAAAGAATGAGACCATGTCTCTTATGGGAATATAGATAGAGCTGGAGGCTATCATCCTTAGCAAACTAACACAGGAACAGTAAACCAAATACCACATGTTCTCACTTATAAGTGGGAGCTAAATGATGAGAACACATGCTCTCATAGATGCATACACACACTGGGAACAACACACACTGGGAGCTACCAGAGGGTGGAGGGTGGAGGGATCAGGAAAAATAACTGATGAGTACTGGGCTTAATAGCTGGGTGGTGAAATAATTTGTACAACGAACCCCCATGACACAAATTTACCTATGTAACAAATCTGCACATGTATCCCTGAAATTAAAATAAAGTTTAATTAAAAAAAATTTTTAGAAGTATATCTTATTTTATACCACCTGATTTTGGTGAGCTACTGAAAAAAAAAGGAGTATATCTTATTTTTCTTTGGAGAGCATAAACAATATTTCAAATCACACAAAAAATAAAATCACTTAATATCAGCATTGTACAGAACTTTTCATTTTTCTATGTCCTATTATAGCTTTATCTTTACAAATACATTTTTTTAACTGGTTCATTCATTACTGAATACTTATGTTAAACACATTGTAACAGGTACTATGGTTTTAGCAGTAAAAGAGAAAATACATGTTTCACAAGTTAGAAGCAGTGGTAGACAAATGTGCACACAATTACAATACAGTGGGATGAGTGCTGTCTTGGAGGAAAGTGAAAAGCACCACAGAGGTACATAGGAGTGGCATCTAACAGAGATTGGGAGGGCACTGCAGGGGAAGAGGAGCATTCAAAGAAGGCCTCCCAGAGGGGCCAGCATCTAAGTTAAATTGAAGTGAAGAAACACTTTCTTATTTTGCTTTTTCCACTTAGCTTAAAGTCATGGTGGACTCCAATGACACTTCAGTGACACTAAAATTCCTTCCAGAAGGCTTGATTGGTTACCTGGTAGGAGACCCTGGAACTGTCTGAAGTACGGTCTGGTTCAGGGGCATATGGTCAATCAGCATGTCCACTTGGTGTTATGGGGAAGTTGAGACCCAAGCTGGAAGACCGAACCAGAAATGTGAAGAGATCTGGGGGTTGAATATGGGACATTGCAGCTGAGTCTGGAGACCACATATTTTTATGTAGGACTGCTTTGTTCTCCATAATTGTAAGAGGCGATATCTTCTGTTTTGGGTAAAAGGTTTAGTTACGGATTGGACAGGGGAATAATTTCACTTGGCCAAAATCCTCAGTTGGGAGGGTTTTATTCACTGAATATCTTGCTTCCTAGCGTCCTCCAAGGTTCCTGAGGACCTAAGGTTGGTTCCTACTGGGTACTTTTCCATTCCCTTATACTGCCTTGCTTAGAAGCTGTCATAGAAAGCGAGGATTTTGAGCAAGGAGCCCTGGGCTTACCTAACTGTCTGAACCTCAGTTCCTCATCTGCAATATTAGACACAATCACAGGGTGATTGTATGGAGCAGGTGGGAGTACATTTGTGAAAGTGTCTTGTAAATTATAGAATACTATGTAGATAGCTCTTATTCTTAGGGTATAGAGATTCCTAGTCTTAGAGATGAGAGAAGTGAGGCCTGATAGTTTAGAAATGTCCTGGAAATGATGCCAAGCTTATAGAGATAAAAGGGGCTCCAGTAATTGCCGAAGTAAAGGAGTCTCAGCTTCTGCCTTTACCTGGGATTGAAAGCACTTAGGGAATGGACTAAACCACAGAGGTGAAGAGATGGAAAGAATTCTCACCAGCGTTAGTCATCAGCCTGGGCTAGTGGAAACTTTCACTAACAGTTTTTCCTGGATTGGTTGTAGAAATCAAAGCATTTGGCTTTTACGCATTATTATACATTATTGGTGTAATAATGATCCCAACTGTAATCTCTCATATGTGAAAAGCACTTTAAAGTTACCGTACACTTAGATGTACACTATACATCTGATTATTGCAGTACCATGGAAGGTAGACAAGACAGGCTCTTTGATGCCCAATGAATAAATTATGGGTAAGTGGTTTGTCTGAGGAGAGAAGGAACCATATACCAGGCCCTGCACTACATCCTTATGACACCCACCCTGTGCTTTTAATCCTCTCAAAATCTCCATGAGAGGGGAGTTTAATCGTGGCTTGATAGCTGAGTAAGTAAATTTGCAGGGAGAGTAAGAAAGTCAAATAAAGTCACACACAAGCAAGTGGCAGATCAGTGAGTGGAATGCAGGTCAGTTCTCTGACTCAAAGTCCTGTGTTATTTCCACCTTCCTCCTTAAAAAATAAAAAAAGAAAAGAAAAAGAAAAAGACGCCCTGTCTTACCTCCAATTGTTTCCAAATGGAAGCATATGGTTGGGCTGGTTGTTGAGTCTGAAATAAATAGCTTCTTTTAGACTGAGACAGCCAAATGCTTTCAATATGCTCCCAAGGTTGGTGATTGGGTCTGAATAGAAGCCAGATGTTCTGGATTCCAGAGCTATTTCCTTGCATGCTCTCCCCAGCCCCCAACCCTCCATTAAATGGAGGAAGGGAAGGTGAGATCAGACTGACGGATTTTGCTTTTTCACATCTTTCTCTTTGGAAGAGGGAGGTGAGGGAGTCGTTGAGATTGCAGTTGGGCAGAAGCAGGCTGTGGGCTTGGGGTGGGGTGTAGACTGGAAGAAAAATAGCGAGAAAGAATGTGCAATCGCTTATTCCAGGCCTTTAGAATCCCTTTGCTGCCTGACCTTTCTGTACTCCTTCACAGTTGACAGCCCAGACTCGGCTTCCCGCTAGGAGGAAGTGCCCTGCAGTTAGTCTGCTGATTACTAAAACAGAACCATCATAGCACTTGTCAGCTCTGCTTCCTCCATGCACTTTGGCAGATTTTTTTTTTTCTTCAATTTCTTGTTTTATTACTGTTTGTCAGACTGGGGAGCCTTTGAAGTTCTTTGCAGATCTGACTTTTATCAGAGCGTGTAGGAGTTGGGGGTGGGAAATGGGGTGGATGCAACCCATCAAAATATTCTATTCTGCATCCAACGAACTCACCCCCACTCTGTCTTTGTCTGAAAAGCTTTGTGACATGGTGTTTCTATACGTGGCCTGCCTTCCAGATGAGAGAGTGACATCTATTGTCGTAATATGGGGAAGAAATTATGATTGCTTAATGATAGCATGTCTCAGCTTGTCGCTTCTTTATTTTCCTTTTAAATACTTGCTGTCACAGCAACACACAATTGGCCTTCAATCCTGGGGCTGAGGCTGGGACCTCATGTGGTATAAGGTGGTGCAAGGATGACTTATTGGTAAAGCTGGGGAAAACAAAAGTGAATACAAAAATATTTCTGCAGACCTGGCCCTGTTCTCTCCTCCTCCTACCTTGATATGAGGCAGAGACTTTGACTGTGTTGGCCAGCACTTTGTACACTGGCCTTGAAAGCACCAATGCTGGCTTAAGCATGTGAGAAGCATGCTTAGTCTCCCAGATTCTGATGATCTTTCCTTGTCTGGTTCACTCCCAGAATCTAGAGGACATTGTTCACGGAAACAGGAAGCAAAGGGTAAGAATGGTTCAAGTGTCTACTGGTTGCAGCCAATTTATTCATTCTCTGCTACCACTTGACTTAGCTTTCTGACAACAACAGCGACAACAAAAATAATTTTGATCCTGTTTAATAATTAAATGTTAATTTCTTTTGTTCAAACGATGAAATATAAATTCCTCATGCCAACATGTAACATCTTTCTTGATCTGGTTCAGACCTACCAAAATCCACCTCTTACCACCTCAGATCCTTTGTGGTAGCCAGGCGTCTTTATTTGTTTGCTTATATAAAATAATTTAAATCATGGCACATTTCAAACATAGGAAACAACTAGAAAGCACATAGACACTTGCGAACCCATTGTATAACTAGATGGATAACTCTAAAAAAAACCATTGAATGTAAAAAAGAAAGTTGAAAAAAATATGTGCAGTCATATTTAAATTATTATTTTTTTATGGCTTAGTTCAAATATCACTCCCATCTCAAGTCCATGATTTGTTCAACAGAGTAACTGTTCCTTTTTTGTGACTTCCAGTCACTCATTTATATGATTTTCCATTACCTGTTAATATTGTCGGTATTACAGTTTCTAATTTCACGTTGGTCTCCTCCACTAAGCTGTCAGCTCCTTAAGGATAATGACTGAGTTGCATTTTTCCTTGTACACTTGGGACATAAACCCATAATAATTGTCTTGAAAGTTTAATCAGACTAAATATCATTATATGGCACACAACCATGGTCTAACTATAGGCACACTAAAGTACAATTTAAAGTTTGACTCACAGTCTTTTTTTCTTTTTTTTTTTTTGATACTGAGTTTCACTCTACTGCCGAGGCTGGAATGCAGTGGGGGTGATCTCTGCTCACTGCAACCTCTGCTTCCCAGGTTCAAGAGATTCTTATGCCTCAGCCTCCTGAGTAGCTGGGATTACAGGCGCCTGCCACCACACCTGGCTATTTTTCTGTATTTTTAGTAGAGATGGGGTTTCACCATGTTGGCCAGGCTGGTCTCGAACTCCTGACCCCAAGTGATCCTCCCACCTCAGCTTCCCAAAGTGCTGGGATTACAGGCGTGAGCCACTGTGCCTGATCAGATTCCCAGTCTTAATAGCAACAACAGCAATCTTTTACTGTTTACAAAGTGCTTTCAAATTCATTAATTCTATCTTGCTTCATTATAACTCTTTAAAGTATATACTGTAGACAGCATTGCTATTAAATGAAAGAAGAAACTATGATTTAGAGAGGTTAAATGACTTGTACATTGCCACACAGGTCAGAGGTGATGGGACTGTCTCACTAGCTTTAAATGAAATGCTCTTTTATTACGACTTTTTGAATTGTTAACACCACAAATCAATTCCTCCTTATTTTATTCCTTTCTTCTTCCTGCCTTCCTTCTTCTTTCTCCTCATTTTGTTAATTCTTGTAACAAATATTAATTGAATGTCATCTATCTGCATTATATTAGCTTCTGGGGATAAAATAATAAGTAAAACTAGTCCTGGTTGTGGCTCCTGTGGAGATAACAGTCATCCAGAGAACTTGAAATCCTTCTAAACAATACACAGCATGCAGGCTGGTAAATGTTTGGTAACTCCTTGCAAGACTGTGTTATGCTAGAACAGTGGTAGTAAGATGAAATGTTTCCTGATGCTTTGACAGAGTTCTGAGCACTTTGAGATTTTTCCGAAGTTAATTGGGAGGTGGGGGGAGATTAATTCACTTTGTTTAGCTCTTAAGAGCTCTTCCCTCTGTAGTGAATTGCTTAATGGTGGAGGCTTTGATGCTGGCAGGTACTTTTAGTGGAATATGACTGCTATTGCCCTCTCTTACAACCTGCACTGTTGTGTGGGCTGAAACCAATTAGACCTAAATTAATTAGCAAGAAAATGATGGGCCCACTTGCTGAGCCATTCACAATGCCATGTGAAGAAAGAAGAACAGTGTTTGAAGGATGCTATGTGTTTCTGCTCAACCCTAATGACTGAAGTATTTCCAAATACGGAAGTAAATTCAAGCCATTGCTGAATTAAGTGGTCCACTTCTTTTAACCCATGAAAGTCCTTTATTCAAAGACAAGGTAGGAAGCTATAAAGAGCTCCTTGTGGGTCCTAGGACCAGTGATAAGCTGTGGGGATAAAATTAGAAGACACATAGAATTATTATGTAATTTGACCTCTTAAGGCCAAAAGGAGCTGAGGAAATTAATAATTGAAAAACATACAAGGACCAGTATCTCTCCTACATGAACTGCGGGTAAGGAGGCTTTCTTCTGGAGGACAAACTCAGCTCTTCCTACTCTCACTGTACAGTCTTCTTTGTTAGGTTCTTCCTCTGCCTATTCCTTCAATGAGAGTGTTAATGGGGCTTCAGTCCCAACTTACAGCCTGTCTAGGACCGTCTCATCTCCCCTGATGTTAAATACCACCTTTGTGTGGATACTTCCCAAGCTAACCCACTATCTAGGTGCTCTCTTGAGCTCCAACTGCCTATAACACTAGTCCTGGTTGTGCCTATAGGTCTTTTCCTGGACATCCCACGAGCAATTATCTTAGAGCCTAACCTCTTCCCTCTGATTCACCCACTGGTCACTCACCTAGAAACTTGGTAGTCATTCTTAACCCTTTTTTCCTTCTCATTCCCCTCACTCAGGATATTCAGGCGCTCTGTTCATTTTCTATCTTAGTATTAAAATTCTCAAATTCATCTTTGAATATTTCTTTCCAACATGCGTTTAGACTAGGCTCCTAGTCCTCTGCCCCTTGGCTTATTCTGCTGGTCACCTCTGATGGCTCCTGGTCTTTGGTCATCCTTACATGTTTGTACTTCCTAGGCTATTGCTGCCAGGACTCTTCTCTCCGAACAATGAACTGTACCAGAGTGACTTCATCCACTTCAAGATTTCAGCTACCATTTTTATGCTAATGGCTCCCAAATGTATGTTTCCAGCTACAAATGCTCTCCCGAGCTTCCAATCCACATATCCGGCAACTAACTGGACATCTGCATGTTGATATCCCATAATCATCTCAAACTCAGTGTCCATAAACAAGCTCGTTATTTTTCTCCTAAATCTGCAATCCTACTGTGAATAACTGGCCCATTCATTCAGTTGCACAGATTAGAAATCTAAGTGCCATTATTAACTCCTTGCTCTCATTTCACATATCTTTATTTCCAAGTGCAGATGATTCCAAATTTTAAAACTCTCAATTCTATCCACTTTTCTTCATTTCCATTGCTACTGTCTTAGTAGAGGGCACCACCATCTTTTCCCTGAATTACTGCAAAAGTCTCTTCCATGGTGATCTTATATATTATTTATTTATTTATTAATTTTTGAGATGGGGGTCTCACTTTGTCACCCAGGCTGCGGTGCAATGGTGTGAACATGGCTCGCTGCAGCCTCAACCATGCAGGCTCAAGTAATCCTCTTGCCTCAGCCCTCCATGTAGCTGAAACCACAGGTACACACTATGACACACAGCTAATTTTTCTATTTTCTGTAGAGATGGGGACTTGCCATGTTTCCCAGGCTGGTCTCAAACACCTGAGCTCAAGTGATCTGCTCCCGTCAGCCTCTCAAAGTGCTGGGATTACAGGCATGAGCCACTGTGCCTGGCCTATTTTGTAATTTACCAACCCAGACTCCACATGGCCAGATTTATTGGTGGTGGTTGGGGGGATAGTCTGGCTCTGTTGTCCAAGCTGAAGTGCAGTAGTACAATTATGACTCACTGTATTCTCAACCTCTTGGGCTCAAGTGATCTTCCCACCTCAGCCTCCTGAGTAGCTGGAACCACAGGTGCATACCACCACACCTGGATGAGTTTTTCTTTTACTTTTTGGTAGAGATGGGGTCTCAATATGTTGTGTAGGCTGGGCTCATGTGATACCCCTGCCTCAGCCTCCCAAAGTGCTGGGATTATAGGTGTGAGCCACCATTCCCGGCCCCACACTGATCTTTATACAGTGCTAATGGGTTAATGCCAGTCTCAAACTTTAAAATGTTCATGGTTCAGCAAAGCTCTGAGGATACATTCTAACTCTTAACTTTGGCTCCTTTCTTCCCTTTCTCTCTCTCTTTCTTTTTCTTTTTTTTTGACAGAGTCTTGCTGTCGCCTAGGCTGGAGTGCAGTGGTACATCTCGGCTCACTGTAACCTCCACCTCCTGGGTTCAAGCAGTTCTCCTGCCCCAGCCTCCCAAGTAGCTGGGATTACAGGTACCTGTCACGATGTCTGGCTAATTGCTTTTATTTTTAGTAGAGATGGTGTTTCATCATGTTGGGCAGGCTGGTCTTGAACTTCTGACCTCAAGTGATCTGCTGGCCTCAGCCTCCCAAAGTGCTGCGATTACAGGTGTGAGCTACCACGCCTGGCCAACTTTGGCTTTTCAAGATTCTTCAAGATTCTGGCTTCTAACACTCTGACTCATCTCTTGTGTCACTATTGGAACTTTATGCTCTGGCTATGCTGCACATACTTTTCCAAACATGCACATTTCTACTTGCCTGTGTTTGCAAATACTGCCAATACCTTTTGATCTTTCAGACCCTATTTTAGATGACACTTCATGGTACAGCAGGAAGCCTTCATGGCACCACCATTATGTATGTAAATGACTGTTACTTGCCTGTCTTCCTCATTAGATAAGTTCTTTGAGTGCAGCGGCTGTGTCTTGTTCATTTGTGTGTCTCCAGATAGAGAAGAAAGAGATTCCATTGACAGCAGATGATTTTAAATTTGAATGATGTCCTCTTATAGGTGCACCTCCCTCTAGCCTTGAACTTTTCTAACTTGTCTTCTGCACTGCTCCAGGATGATCTTTGTGAATGCAAATCAGACCATGCTGCTCTTGAGAAATCTTTCAGCAGCTCCCTATTGCTACTTTTTCTCAATCCTAGACTCTGTGACTGGACTGAGGCTGATTCCATCCTAGCCTTTGATACATGTGATCCAGGCCTTGGCCAATCATAACATTTCATTCTTTTGGCTATAGTGACTGCTTTGGAAATGGGCATGTTAACCAAGGAAGGTTTCATTGGGATTTTTGAGAAAGCGATTCTTCCCAGATCTTGCTATTGTGTGAAGCCCAGGGTTGAGGACAACATGCTAGAAGGTGGAGCCCAGCTGTGGAGGGATCCTAAATCCTGATTACTTTATTTGTTCTGTGACCTCAATAATCTTGAAGCCAGCCTTACCCTGTGATTTCAGCTTGTGCAATCCAATACATTTCTTTGCTTGCTTAAGCCAGATGGGTCAAGATTTCTGTTATTTCATTTTTTTATGCATTCATTAAACAAATGTTCATTGAGCTTCTGCATTGTTCTAAACACTGTTGTAGATGTTAGGGAGACTGCAGTGACAATGTAGACAGTCTCTATGATATGATTTGGCTGTGTCCCCGACCAAATCTCATCTTGAATTGTAATCCTCGTAATCCCCATAGGTCGTGGGAAGGACCCAGTGGGAGGTAATTGAACCATGGAGGTGGTTACCCTCATGCTGTTCTTGTGATAGTGAGTGAGTTCGCACGAGTTCTAATAGTGTTTTTTTTTTTTGAGACAGAATCTTGCTCTGTCACCAGGCTGGGGCACAGTGGCTCTATCTTGGTTCACCACAGTCTCCACCCCCCGGATTCAAGAGATTCTCCTGCCTCAGCCTCCTGAGTACCTGGGACTACAGGTGTGTGCCACCATGCTCAGCTAATTTTTATATTTTTAATAGAGATGGGGTTTCACCATGTTGGCCAGGATGGTCTCCATCTTTTGATCTCGTGATCTGCCTGCCTTGGCCTCCCAAAGTGCTGGGATTACAGGCGTGAGCCACCATGCCCGGCCAAGATCTGATGGTTTTATAAGCGTCTGGCATTTCCCTTGCTGGCACTCATTCTCTTTCCTGCTATCCCGTGAAGAGGTACCTTCCACTGTGATTGTAAGTTTCCTGAGGCCTCCCCAGCCATGCAGAACTGTGAGCCAATTAAACCTTTTTCCTTTATAAATGACCCAGTCTTCAGTATTTCTTCATAGTAGTGTGAGAACAAATTAATACACTGTATTTTCAAAGGGATATTAAGAGACCCCACTGATCCATACCTTACAAAAGAACACCATAACATCCGTAATCTAACTCATGCCTATCTCTCCAGCTGAAGCTAAATTCAGTCTTGACCATGTTGAATCCCAAGTACCCAGGTTTCTTATCATAATGCAACAGTTGTCCATCTCTGAAACCATAAAACTTAATATTCCATTATAAAAACATTTTTATATGCTTTCACCTCTTGGCACCTTCATCCCCTTGCTTATCAATAATCATAAATGAATTCTTCTTTTTATTTACTTCGTCACACACCCATTGCCACCGTGGCTCGACTTTGCCCTTAGAGACCAACCTAGACTTCAGGACACCTCTTCAGTAACTCTTCCAATTGCCTCAGCTTGTCTGCCATGTTAGTCCTGCTCTCAAAAAACCACAATGCTGTGTTAACATGACTGTACACCAACTTTGATCCTCCTGTTTTTCAGAGCCTGACTAAGGGAAAACACAGAACATGAAGATGAGTGTTATGATAAATTAATATCTCCCACTCTACTGTGTCTTCAGGGCTGTGTAGAATTTTTTCATGTGTTTCTAATCAACAACTTCCTGCATTTCATTTCAACTGCTATTTCAGTCTGCTATTGCTTTTCTACACAAAACCCCTCCATAGTAATCAACTCTAGCCCTAACTCATTATTTAACAAATAAACATTGAGAACATGCTACCTAATAGGAATCATGCTGGATTTTGACTCACGGTGATGCCCAAGGGAAACAAATGATTACAAATGTGCTGAGGATTGTAAAAGGGAAGGAGGAGACAGTGTGCTCAGGTGGTACTTAACCTGAAGATGTGGACTATTTAGAAGGAGATTGGAGAAGGCTTTCCTGAGGAAGTAGAATTTAATAGCAATGGAAATATTCCTGGCAATAGGAACAGCATAGAAGGGCATGTGGTAAGGAATTGGTAAAAATCCAGTATGGCTGGAACATAGAGCTGGAGGGGAAAGTGACACAAGTCAATGCTGGGGAAGGTCCTTTGCAGGTTCTTCCTTGCTTCGTTGATTGTAATATTCATACAGATATTCACTGGGAGCTTGTAATGTACCCAGCACTATTCTCTGGGCCAGGGATTTGGGAGTCACAGCAGTTGCTTTCAAGGGTCTGTTCTTATTCCATTGCATCTACTTTTTCTGTACATTCTGGCCAACATCTGCTTGCATTTGCCAGCACTTGGTTTCTTTGCGTGAGGTCTTTCTTTGGCTGCTGAAGTGACTTTGCCTACATCTAAGGTGGGCTGAAGTGCTGGGAAATTAAAGCCCTCAAGAAGTGACCAACAGGAGTGGGCAGGTAGAATCCCCAGGCCCCTTGCCCCTTGCAGAAGATGATCTCTGAAGTGTGTGGTCCACACTAAGTTCCCCCTTGGGATGACATGCCAGTTGCCTTCAGTGCTTTCCGGTTTAAACACTTTCTACCTTTCAGATGCTCTCCCCTTTCTTCCCTACTCCCTTACCTTTCTTCCTTTGCTCTTAGAGCATAACCTAGACTTGCAGGACATCTCTTCAGTAACTCTTCCAATTACCTCAGCTCCTCTGCCATGTCATTTCCCTCTGTCCTCTTCTCAAAAAATCACAACGCTGTGTCAACATGGTTGCCCACCATCTATGATCCTCTTCCTGTTTTTCAGAGAATGATGAAGGAAAAACACAGAACATGAAGATGAGTGTTATGATAAATTAATATCTCCCAATTCTACTGGGTCCAAATTTTCTTGAACCACCTCTCAGATAAAATCCTTGCATTGAATCTTTTGGATTTTGTGAAATCTGAATGAAGACAGTGGTAAACAAGATGTTTGAGGTGCCTGCCTTCAGGACATTTAGATTCCATAGAGGGATACAGACAATGGAAACCAAAATAAACAATTATTTTCAGCTAGAATTTATGTGATGAGCAAAGTAATTCATGGCAATAGAGTAGAAAGTGCCTGGCATGGCAGGGAGGTAGGGGCAGGGGAGGGTGGGCTGCATAGATTGGATGTTCAGGGAAAACTAGGTGTGTGAGGCTCCGTGAGTTCTTCCTCCTATTGCCTTTTCTTGCCTGCATGGCGATGTTATGCTAGGTATTCCTCCTTGAAGCTGTTGTCTTCCCTTTGCTCCAATGATGCTCATCTCCTGTGGTTTTTCTTCTGATTATTCTGGTTATTATAACCCAATCTTCTCCAAGAAATTTTCATCTACCTAAAACCCTAAATATCAGGGTTTCCCAAGGTACTTTCTTATTCCCTTTCATTCTCCCTCTGATGGAATCAACATCTCATGGTGACAATTCTAAAATTTATATCTATTATGAAATTTTTTTCTGAATTCCAAGTCTAGGTAGCCAACCATCAATTTCATATCTCTTCCTAGATGTTCCACAGATACCATAAACAGAAAATATCCAAACCCAATGTAATCTTTTACTCATCCCCACAAACTGGTCTTCAACTTAAATCCTTTGTATCAAAGGATAGCATCTTTGTCAGCAAGTCTTCTTTATTCCTTTTTAAATTCTATTTCCTCATCTCCATCACCATTGCTGATCAATGTTCAGGACATCATTAAAAGCCTTTACCAGGATTACTACAGCAGCCTCTAAACAAACTTCTAGTTTCCCCCACTCCCATCCAACCTCTCCATGGCAGACCAAAAAACTATTCTAAAATTCAAATTTTCCTATGTCATTGCTATGCTTAAAACTATTCATGGAATCCCATCAACTTCGGATAAAGCCTGGACTCCATAGCGTCACAATCAAGATGCTGCAAGATTTTGCTCTTGCCTCCCTCCCCAGTCTCATCTCAGCCCTTCCCCCTCATGTTGTTTTGTGCCTGTGTGTCATTGCATATGCCTTTCCCTCCCAAGCTTTGATGTTTGGGTTATTACTGAGCACTCTGCAAGACTTGGCTCAAGCATTTCCAGTTCTTATAAAGGTTTCTTGGCCATCAAAAACAGGAAGCGATTCTTCCCGTCAAGTCTCTCAGCAACCTGACTGTGGGATTATCTATAAATCTATGTGTCTATAGTGCATTGTCATGTTTTGCTCTTTGCCTATTTCTGTCACTAACCCTTGAGCTCCTTAAAAGCAGGTAATGGGTTATTTATGTCTGTATCAGTGCTCAATACATAGACATGTGCAATCAACCTTTTTCAAATGAATTAATAGTGTAGATTACTCTATGTGCAGATCTGGGATAACATATGACCCAACCTTGAATATTTTCCCTAAATCATGCTATAAAAAGTTCCATTTGGCATAAAAATGCAAATTATTTATAAAGATCACTCACCCTGTTCCTTAAACCACATAGACCTTTGTCTGTTCCCTGGGACAGAGTGCTTCGAGAGTAGATGCTTTCACATGAACCAGCCCATTCCCTGTACTTGCTATAGTTTATAACAGAGGGAGCTGTGATTTAATCTTTGAATTCT
This sequence comes from Cheracebus regulus, assembly GCA_963574635.1. Lineage (NCBI taxonomy): Eukaryota > Metazoa > Chordata > Mammalia > Primates > Pitheciidae > Cheracebus > Cheracebus regulus. Next base: position 14,587 of record CAUYQU010050350.1, on the reverse strand, counting down.
ATTACTTTTGTTCCATTTATGTGCTTATATTTTAGACAACAGAATGGAGGGGATGAGTTATTCAATAATTCTTTGTTGTGTTGTTTTTGAAATACACTTTTGTTCTCCCTATCTCTACTTAAAGCAGTCTTTGAAGGCACTCATAGAAACCAAATTGAAATAGAAAAGGAAACCAATTTGATAAATTTCCATTAAGCTTCCTATTTAATTTATTTTAGATCCATGTTGGTAACGTTTCTCACATATTGTTCATTGTCATACAAGCCATTGTCTTTCTCTGCAGTCAGTCCTTTATTAAGAATGTTTATGTTCAATGTACAATAATAAGGACTTTGCATTTTACTTAATACATGCAGCCACTCTATGAAGGATTAGCATGTGGAAGCATGTGGAGCCAAGAGAAAGCATGATGCATTTAGGAAACTGAGAGCAGTACTGTCTTGCTTTTAGCACTGAGATTGTAGGAGTAGGGGGAGAGGAATGGGGAGAGATGAATAAAGCTGGAGAGTTAAGCAGATGCTACATCTTATTCTTGTACACCATCTCCAGAAGTCTGGGCTTTTCCCCAAGAGGAATGGAGTGTCACTGGTGGGAGACCTTGTAAAGTAAGTGTTTTATAAAGATACCTGTGGCTGCAGAATGGAGAATGGATTGAAGGACCACAAGACTGGAGGGAGAGAGAGAACTTGGATAATCCAGTAATCTAAATCAATCATAATGGTGGCCTGAAACTAGTGTGGTAGGATCATAGAGCTAAGAGATATATAGGAAGTAGAAATGCCTTAGAGAAAGCCAAACAGGCCCCAGGAGCAATCTCCTTCTGCCACGTACTAGAGTGTGACCTCAGGTAACTGAGGCAATTTGGCTAAATCTGTTTTTTTTTTTTTTTTATCTGTCAAATAGAAACAACAATATTACCTATCTCACTGAATTCTTGAGAAGATTATGAGGTAAGTCATGTTGTGGTAGCCAGAATACTGCCCCCCAAAAGATATTGCTATCCTAATCCCTTGAATCTATGAATAGATGTTACCTGATATGGCAAAAGAGCCTTTGTAGATATGATGAGAATAAAGGAGTGGGGCGATTATTCCTGATTATCTAAGCAGGCCCAATCTAATTATTTAAGTCCTTAAATGTAGAAAGCCTTTCCTGGCTGTGTCTAGAAGGAGGTGTGGTGATGAAACATGGGTCAGAGAGATGTTGGTAGCTTTGAAGACGGAAGAAGGAACTGGGAGCCAAGGAATGTGGGTGGCCTTTAGAAGCTGAAAAATTCTCACTAATTTGTGGGAGCTATAAATTAAAACAAGGGAACTTATAAAGCCAGAGAGCAGAATGATAGTTGCCAGAGGCAAGGAAGGGTTTCAGGAGAGGAGAAAGTGGGAAATGGAGATAGTTGATGGGTACAAAAATAGAGTTAGGTACAATGAATAACATCTAGTATTTGATAGCACAACAGGGTGACTACAGTCAGCAGTAATTTGTGGTACATCTTTGAATAACTGAGGGGATACAATTATAATGTTTATAACACAAAGAAATGATGAATATGTAAGGGGTTGGAAACTCCATTTACCATATGATTATTACATATTGTCTATCTGTGTCAAAATATCTCATGTGCCCCATAAATATATTATCTACTATGTACCCCCAAAAATTAAACATAAAAAATTTTAAAAAGAAGCTGGAAAAGCTAAGAAAACAGATTCTTCCATACAGAGTCGAGAAAATAATGTAGTACTGGAAGGACCTTGATTTTTGTTCAGTGAATTGTTGGGCTCATGCACAAGTACCCATCTGTACGTTTCCACCACAGAATCATGGACACAAACACTACAGTCATACCAAAGCCTTCTTCAGTTCCTGAGTCCTGCACCAGAAGTGCTTGGTGGATAAAACTATCCACTATGGCTTCTGGGGTTTGTGTTGGACTTCTAACCTACAAAATGGCAAGATAATACATTTGTGTTGTTTTAAACCCACGATTTTGTAGTTGTTTGTTATAGAAGCAATGGAAAACTGATACACATGTTGAGGGCTGATTCTAGTGCTGAATATAGCAGGCATTGTGTAGTGAATCAGTTGGACTTGGTAATTGATTGGATGTGGAGAAGGGAGGATGAGTGAAGGACTGAGAAGAGTGCTTGGGAATCCATGCCGTTGCCATGGTTTAGTTTGGGAAAAGTTGAATTTTAGGAACCTGAGAGATACTCACATGGACATGTTAGTAGGTAGTTGGACAGGGTCTGAAACTTAGAAGAGAGATCTGGGCTACATATTAACATTTTACATATTGTATGTCTGCATCATACATACAATGGATGAGATTGCTTCACTTCATCACTCCCAGAAGATATTTGGGAAAACATTAGTCCCCTCTAGATCCCTGCTTCCTCAAGCTGACTTCTAAGGCCGTAGATTCCAGATTGCCTAAGTCCACAGGAGGCAAACCTGTACCTCTGTCAGCCATTTTTGGTTGAAATTAATGTCTTCGACGTGGCCATTTGACCCAGGAGGAGTCTCAAATTGGATGCCACTCCCCATTCTTGGAGTGACAGAATCCAACCAAGTGGAATTATTTCATATGTGAAAGCAGTGCCAGGCCACAAATTCTGCCACCACTAACTGCAGGTGGCTGGCACTAAGTGGGAGCTCAGACTGATTTTCCATTTTCCATTTGCTTTTGTTATTGTTTTAATTGATTTGTAATAATTGCACATATTTATGGGGTACAGGGTGATGATTTCTTTATGGTGTGGATACTCAAAATCTAGTTACTTGAAGATACACATACCTTGTTAATTTAGTCATTCTATAGTGCTGTAGAACACTAGAACTTACTCCTTTTATCTAGCTGTAATTTTGTGTTTGTTAACCTCTGGTTTCTGTCCTCACCTACCACCACCTCTGATGCCTTTCCAGTCTCTAGTGACCACTATTCTACACTCTACTTCTAGGAGGTCAACTTCAGACTGAGTTTTATGGTATGAAACATCTCTGTTTACTAACCAGCAACCTCAGCTAAGAGTTAGTGTCGTTTTTTTAACTTCTTTATGCTGTCACTTATAATCATAGGAGCTAGATCTGTAGTACTAGTGCTTTGGATGTATTGCTAGTGATATAGAAGTGCTGGGAAAGGAAGTGTGGTCCTTTTAAATGACAGGAAAAGGGGGAAGGGAAGTGCTAGGTAGAGAAAGGCAGGTCCCTGGCTAGGGCTCCACCCCCACAGACCTAGATGAGGACCAGCACTCCTGCCTTCTGCTCCCAAATGTTGCATTTTCCAAGACCACCTGGCCCCCCATGCCACCATCCTGGGCCTATAAAAACTGGAGACCCTAGCTAGGCAGAGACACAGTGGCTGGATGTCATGAGGAACACATTAGTGGTAGAAGACACAAGCGGTCGATAGTCAATCGAGAGCACAGGAGCAGAAGAGCATGCCGACAGTTACCAGCAGGTGACAGGCCATTGACCACGGAACGATGGGGAATTTGGCTGGGGCAGTCAGAGGAAATCCTGGGCCTTGAAGCCCCCGGACTCCAGGGGAAAATAATCTCCCTTCTGGCTACCCCATCTGCTGAGAAATGCTTCCATTCAATAAAAACTTGCACTCATTCTCCAAACTCCCGTGTGATCAGATTCTTCCGGCACACCAAGGCAAGAAATCCTGGTATACAGAAAGCTCCCTGTCCCTGTGACAAGGTAGAGGGTCTAACTGAGCTGGTTAACACAAGCCACCTATAGCCTGCAAGCTAAGAGAGCACCCTGTAACACATGCTCAGCCCACTGGAGCTTCGGGAGCTGTAAACATTCACCCCTATACACTGCCATAGGATTGGAGCCCTACAGCCTACCTGCCTGTCTGCTCCCCTAGAGGTTTGAGCAGTGGGGCGCTAAAGAAGTGAGCCACACCCCCATCATATGCCCTTTGAGGGGGACAAGGGAGAACCTTCCTCATTTCACTAGTGCTTTGTCTTGTCTTGGATGCCAAAGTACTTGTGTAGCTTCCGTAAGTGATTCTTTGTCCTGAGGAATTCAAAGCTTCCCTCCCCTAACTCCAGCAAAAACAGACTGATGTATGGATGCAGGCATGCCCCCATACTGACATTACTTCATAAGCAGCAAGGCCCCTGGAACTGTCAGACTTGTGCACAAGTACCCATCTGTGTTTCCACCACGGAATCGTGGACGCAAACTCCCCAGTCATACCAAAGCCTTCTTCAGTTCCTGAGTCCTGTACCAGAAGTGTTTGTTGGATGAAACAATCCACTATGGCTTCTGGGATTTGTGTTGGTTCAAAGTCCATTGTAAGAAGACCCTCCATGCAATAATAACAACAGCCGCTATTTGTTGGAGGTCTCCTATTTGCTACATCCTGCACTTTACATGCATAATTTCCTACTCTTACCACATTTTAGTAAGAAGAGTATTATTATCTTTATATTTTAGGAGAGGAAACAATGTCTTAGGCAACTTGAGTAAATTGCCCAAGCAAATAAAGTGGCACAGCTTGAATTCAAAATTATTTTTACATTTCAAAAATTAACATTCTTTTTCTAATCTACATGTTAGCCATGTCTATAAAGGATAAAGGACAAATCCAGGAAGATATAGGACGTTTCTGGTGCTCCAGACTAACGCATAGGTGTCTGAGGGAACTTTATAACCAATTTCTCCCTTTCTAGAGTTGCTTATTTATTTTTTAATTCAACCAGTATGTGAGTGCTGACTGTGCTAATTGAAGGAGATGTGTCTGATCTTGGCTCACTGCAACCTCCGCCTCCTGGGTTCAAGCAATTCTCCTGTCTCAGCCTCCTGGGTAGCTGGGATTATAGGCATGCACCACCATAAATATAAAACACACACACACACACACACACACACACACACACACACATATATATATATAACCGTAAATATAAGACATATATATATATATATAAATATAAAACATGTGGCTAGTTTTATATTTTTAATAGAGGATTTCTCCATGTTGGTCAGGCTGGTCTCGAATTCCTGACCTCAGGTGATCTGCCTGCCTCGGCCTCCCAAAGTGGTGGGATTGCAGGCATGAGCCACGGTGTCTGGACAAGGAGCATATTTTCTAGTGTAACAAATAGATAAGTGAACAGATAAGTACACTATGCTGTGTTAAGTACAACAACAGCAGCTCACCATAGGGGAGATGGAGGTCCATACCATCCTCTTCTTATGTTGGCTGCCTTCCCTAAGAGAGGCACTACTATAAATTGACTGTAGCTCTTCATCTGTGAGCATTATGTCTCTGGGATGTGTTAATACAAAAGTGCATAGATATGCAGTCTCCCAGTTCATACTACCTTCCAGGTATCTTAGCCACCTGTATGTTAAGGGATAGCTATCTTTCCCCATTCATGATCAAATCTCTAGAAAGGACACATGATAGATCCTGCAACAGGATGTCCAGCCAGTACTTATTACCTGGAGGCTGAGGAACAGACCCGTGACTCTGCCATCTTCCAGATACTCAGGACACATATTGAAGCACAAGTGGAGTTCCACTGGCCCCTTGGCGGCAGGCCCTCCAGGGTCACAATAGTCACACTATTTAGAGCAGCTTCATCACATCCTCTCCCTTGACAGTCAAGATCCAGCCCTTTAAAGGTAACCATGACCCAGCAAGGTGCTGTTCGCTAGAATAAGGTGAGATTTCTCCACGTTTTCACCTGGGCCTGGACTTTCTGAAACCTTGGCATTTTTTTTTGAAACACAGTCTCTATTGTTCAGGCTGGAGTGCAGTGGCACAGTCTCGGTTCACTGCAACCTCTGCCTCCTGGGTTCAAGTGATTCTTCTGCCTCAGCCTCCCGAGTAACTGGGACTACAGGCATGAGCCATTGTGACCGGCTAATTTTTGAATGTTTAGTAGAGACAGGGTTGTACCATGTTGGCCAGGCTGGTCTCAAACTCCTGGCCTCAAATGATCTGTTCCCCCGACTCCCCCTTCCCAGCCTCTCCCAAAGTGCTGGCATTACAGGCGTGAGTCACTGTGCCTGGCCTTGGCATTTGTTTTTATTCACAACTACACACCAAATGATTGTTCTTGTGTTTTAAGTCTTCTCCTTTTAAGCCCTGGGCCTGACCTGTCTGTTTACCCACTCACGGACACCTTGCTTTAAGCCTCTCAGATTAGATTGGACTGACACCTCAGTGACTCTGAGTACCAAGAACAGGCAGAAACCTGATTTTGATTTCTTTTTGCTTGCCTTATGTGCTATTGCTGGTTTGTGTCAGTGTATTTGTCCTAAACATTGCTTTCATTAAGGAGCCTTTAATGACTCCTCATTTCCATAGCCAGCGTCTTACACTCTTGATCCTGCTTTCTGATCCCAGTCTGCATTCTAGCCCTATATCCCTCTGCTGTGCAGCATAGCACCTCAGTGCCAGCCATGACGGATTACTCCCTGGCTCCAACACATTCCTGCTTGTGTGTAAGTTACTTTATGCCTCAAATATGCTTCATTCCTTCTTTCCCTTTGGAAATCGTCCCATCTCCCCAGCTCCTTTACCCGACCTGCACCACCCCGAGATGGTTCCTTGCTCAGTCACCCAGGCTGCAGTGCAGTGGCTTGATCATAGCTCACTGCAACCTCAAACTCCTGAGCTCAAGTGATCCTCCTGCCTCAGCCTCCCAAGTAGCTGGGACTACAGGTGCTCACCCCCACACTGGGCTAATTTTTATTATTTTTACACAGATGGGAGTCTTGCTATGTTGCTCAGACTGGTCTAGAACTGGCCTCAAGCAATCCTTTTGCCTCAGCCTCCCTAGTGGCTGGGATTACAGTGCCTAGCTAACTCCTACTCACCCTTCAAGATCCAGACAAAGCCTCTCAGTGTTGGGGAGCAGGATCTCTGATTGTCTTTTGCACAGGCTGAAGTGATGACCTCCATTCTTAACATTCTTAAGCCAGTTGTGTAACTTGCACATAGCTCTTTGCCATACACTATGGCAATGATTTCTCTATGTGTTCTCCACTAGTCCATATGCATTCTGAGGTCAGAAAGCATGGCTCTTTTATCTGTTAGCCTGAGCATCCAGGACAATGCCTGGCATTATCATACATGTCTCATTATTGTTTTTTGAATAAATAAATGGATCAGTTTTAGCTCCACTTGCTGTGTGTTTTGAAAACAAAATTAATTCTACAGTGGTAAGGACAGATAATACTGAAAGTATCACTAAGATGGCAATTTTGATCTGAAACACTTACAAAGAAAAAGTTAGCCAGGCACTGTGGTGCACACCTGTCATCCCAGCTACTGGGGAGGCTGAGGTGGGAGGATCACTTGAGCCCAGGAGGTCGAGGCTGCAGTGAGTTTTGATTGCACCACTGTACTCCAGCCTTGGTGACAGAGCAAGACCCGAACACACACACACACACACACACACACACACACACACACAATAAAAAAGAAAAGAAAAAAATTATACCCAGCAGAAAAGTGAAGAAGGCTATTTAAAGTAGAGGACACACTATTGCTCTACTTTAAAGTAGAGAAGGCCATTTAGCGACTAGGCAAATGTCTGGTGTGTATTAGTGAAAGAGGATGTTGTAGGAAATGACAGGTAGTCATACCCAGATCCTAAAGAACTCTGCTTTACTAAGAATTTCAGACTTTATTCTGTGATCAACAGAGGGACTACTAACCACATAAGTTTTCTAAGTGGTGGAGTGACATGGTCAGATTTAACTGGTGAGTAACTCTGCGCTTGTGTTTTTGCTCTCTCTCTCTTTTTAAAGATATTGTGCATAGGTGTTCTGGGAAGAGCTTGTCACCCTGTACGCCAGCCTCCTGGAGGACAGGGTTGCTCTGAGGCAGTGTGGGCAGTGTTCTCCTCCTGGCTCGGCCACTGGAGGTCAGTGTTGCACCATAGATGTGTTCACAAAGCACCATGATGCCATTTCCAAGTTGGCTTCTGCCAAGAGTGAATTCGCCATCCCCTGGGCAGCTTGGAAGTTCCCTAGTGCAGACATCTCCCTGTCTCCAAAGATTGGCCTGGTCACATAATGTGGTTGAGGGAGAGCTTTGTCTGAGGCAAGAGGGAAAGAGGCTGGAAAGCCTTGCGCTGAGAGGGCTAAGGCAGTCATCAAATACGGGAAATTTCGTGTGGTCTGGATTGCATTATCCTGTGTCTGGAATGGGAGAGGCTGGATGCCCTTTTGGGTCAAGGCAACTTTTCTCCTGACACTTTCTGGTTTGAATCTGGTTGAGGTTAGGGAAGGTTATTATTGTCTTCTGAGTCCCTAGAGATCAGAAGATACAAAATGTGTTAGGTATCTCAGGCTCCCTCCTAGAGGCAGGTCTGGAGATTGGAGGAGGCCTTCCTAGTCCTGCGGGGCTCTGACAACAGCGCTGCTACATAGAAAAGGGGAATGGAAACAGCAGCTCGCTCCTTAAACACACCCACTTACCGTACTCAGGGCAGACTTCGATTGAGGTGCCCAGGAGAACCGTGCAGAAGACCAGGCACTGACATTTTTAGTGAGAAACTCTGTGTGCCAGGTGTTGTCTGTATATTTGCACATTCAGCTCTCGTGATACATGCATGCAGTGGGTATTATTTTTGCTCATTTGCTATTTGAAGAAACCGAGGTATAGAGCCGACACTTGAACCATAAGTCTTCTAAAGTACAGAGAGCAAAGATAGCAAAATGACTACTTGTGGGTACCTTTTTTAGAACCTACCTGAGCTTGAAAACTTGGCTTGAGTCATACAGGAGAACAGAGCTCTGGCCATGCAACTTAGCTAATAACTCATTTTACATTGCTTGAGAGTAACTTCTTCCTAGTAAGTCATAATCTGTTTATGACTTCACCTAGGCCCAAAGCACTTCTATACACATTAACTAATTTGAGCCTTGTAATGCGTATCTTATCCCCAGTTTTGTAGATAAAGAATCTGAGACTTCGATAATTTGATTTGCCTAAGATCACATAGTTAATGGTAGGATCAAACTCAGATCCTTCTTACTCCAAATGAGGCACTCTTTGCATGACCTATAATTATACCTCTAGGTAAATCTTGCATGATAAAAAGATATTGTCTCATAGCCTGGTTGAAAATAAAATGCACTTCCAATTTTGGTAGCACAACATTTTATTTTTAGAGATGGGGAAATTTCAACCCAGAACAATTAAGTTCCTTGCCCAGAGTTCATACAGCTCTGGGGTGAATAATATTATCTTCCTAAGATTCCCAGATTTAGCAAATAAAAATGCAGAACTATTAGAATTCCTAGTATTTCATGGGGCCTAATTATACTAAAAAAATACTCATTGTTTATCTGAAATTCAAATTTAACTGGACATCGTGTATTTTATCTGACAACCCTATTCTAAATCCAAAGAGGAAAAGCTAAGTTCACCACTCTTTTGGACATATTTGAGTTTTGGAAATGCAAATATTTTGAGAAAAGCACTTTGAGCACCCTAAAAAAATGGAAGGACTTTCTATTATCTTATTTTGGCATTGCTAACAATGACCTCTCTGAGCTGTGCTTGTCCCAGTATACCTAATGGATTCATTTTTAAGTACATCCTAAGAAAAAAAACAATTGCAAAGCAGTTTTGCAAAATACAAAGAGCTTCAGGACAATTATAAAAGAAAGCAGCCCAGTTAATCATCCCAACTACTCAAGGGAAACCAAATCATGGAAAGAAATCCCCAAGGAACATGGAGTAGAATATCCTTCCTATGCACACCTTTAATCAAGATTCAAAAGGAAGACAGCTAGTTCCCTTTGGAAACTATTATGTAATGAAATCAACCCTGCTTTGTACTCCCAGGCTAATTACTGAATTTATTCTTTTTACTCAATTTATTTCTAGGTATTTGGACATTTTTCATTGATATTCTTCATTATTTTACTAAAACAAACAAAAATAAATAAATAATAGTATTTTGACCTGACCAGGTACAAGAGTGTTGATTTTAGAGCCAGTATTAAAAATTTAAATATTAAAAAGTTTCATACTTAAATATATCCATAGTTAAATATAAAGGGAATTTCTTGGTCTATTATGTTATATTATATATTACGTATCAGTGTAGGTCCAGGTCTCGTAAATATAAAGCTTTGTGTACGTATGGTGACCTTTAGTCATTCTGAAAAGAAAAAAAATTGCTGGTTCTTAAAGTCACATGTTAATAAAGTAGACAATAATGCATGCATATCAAGGAGATATCTGACCCATCCTTACACCTGTTAGGATAGCTATAATCAAAAAGTGTTGGTGTGATGTGGGGAAAAGAGAATGCTTGCACACTATTGGTGAGAATTTAAATTTGTACTGTTATTATGGAAAACGGGATGAAGTTTTCTAAAAAAAACTAAAAAAATAGAACTACCATATGATCCAGCAATCCTCCATCTGCCATCAAAGGCAAAAAAAGCAGTATCTTGAAGAGATATCTGTACCCTCATGTTCATTGAAGCATTATTCATAGCAGCCAAGATATAGAATCACTCTGATTGTCCACCAATGGATGAATGAATAAAATGTGGTGTGTGCATCTAGGAGCCTATTGCTCCTAGATATACACATATCTGTATATTCCATTATCTATAAAGACATCTATCACTTAACAATGGGAATATATTCCAAGAAATGTGTTGTTGACTGATTTTGTTGTTGTGCAAGCATCACAGAGTGTACTTACACAAACCTAGTTAGTATAGCCTACTACATACGTAGGCTATATGGTTTAGCCTGTTGTTCCTGGGCTAAAAACCTATATATCATGTTACTGTACTGAATATTGTTGGCAATGGTAACATGATGGATATGTGTGTATCTAAAGGTATCTAAACGTAAAAAAGGTACAGTAAAAATACAGTATTAAAACCTTATGGGACACCATTGCATATACAGTCTGTTATTGGCCAAAACATTGTGTGATACATGACTACATATATAATGCAATATTACTTAACCTTAAAAAGAAAGGAAATCGGCCAGAGCGGTGGTTCACACCTGTAATCCCAGCACTTTGGGAGGCCGAGGTGGGCGGATCACCAGAGATCAGGAGTTCAAGACCAGCCTGACCAATATAAAGAAAACCTGTCTCTACTAAAAACATAAAAGTAGCCGGGCGTGATGGTACATGCTTGTAATCCCAGCTACTCAGAAGGCTGAGGCAAGAGAATCGCTTGAATCTGGGAAGTGGAGGTTGCGGTAAGTTGAGATGGCACCATCACACTCCAGCCTGGGCAACAAGAGTGAAACTCCATCTTAAAAAAAAAAAAAAAAAGAAAAGAAATGCTGCCATTTGCAACCACATGGATGAAACTGGGGACATTCTGCTGTGAAATAAGCCCAACAGCGAAAGAGAAGTACTGCATGATCTAATTGAGATGTGGACTCTAAAAATCGAGAACTCATAAATGTATAGAGAACAGTGGTCGCCAGGGGCTGGGGAATGGAAGAAATGGGCAGATATTGGTCAAAGGGTACAAAGTGCCAGTCATGCAAAATGAATAAAATTTGGAGATCTAATGTACAACATGATGAATATAGTTAATAATAATGCATTGCATACTTAAACGTTGCTAAGAAAGTTGATCTTACAAGTTTTCACCACACATACACACACACACACACACACACACACTCTCAAATAGTAACTGTGTGAGGTGATGAATATATTAATTAGCTTGATTGTCATAATCATTTCACAGTGTATACATACATCAATATATCGTGTTGTATACCTTAAATATATACAATTTCTATTTGCCAATTATACTTTAATACAGTTGGAAGAAATACAATGCATGTATGTTTCTCCTAAAGCTGCACAAACATTGACAATTTGAACTTTTTGTTTCCCTGTCAGAAGTTTGTCTTGCACTTTTTACCACCTTTTTTCCATATACTCACTATTTGCATTTCCCTCTAATCACTCATTCTTTTAATACAAATTTATTGAAAACCAATTGTAAATAACACACTGTGCTAGGAGCAAGGGAAACAGAACTGAGAGTCACAGACCTGGCCTCAACATGCTCACAGGCTGGAGGAGGAAGATGGAGTTGCAAGCAGTGAAGCTGAGCAGAGTAAATGTGAAAAGATAGAAGTGAAGGCAGCTAACAGCATGGAGGCTTCTCAAAAAGTTAAAATAGAGTGACCATATGATCCAGATATATACCTCATCTTAGTATATATCCCAAAGAAAAGGGAGGTAGCAAAGTATGGGAAACATCAGTTCAAGCTAAAGAACAATATTTATAACCTATGGACCTAGGGAAGGTCATAGCACATTTGGGGAGTGACAAGGAGTTTATGATGGAGGCAAAGGAAAATGAGATTGATGAGGTCCATCTCAGAAACGTCTTTGTACACTACGTGAAGGGATTCAGATTTAATGGGAAGTCACTGGAAGTCTTTAGAAGGAAGTAATGTGACAGACTGGTTTTAGAGAGAAAGATCTATAAGAGGGGAATCTGGGGAAAATTGAAGTGGGGTAAGACCAGAAGCCAGATGGGAAGGCACTACATCCAAGGAGGTGATTGGGAACTGGTGAAAAGTTCTGGCTCCTGGGATGGACAGGAGGAGGACAGATTCCCTTTGATTGCATGCTACTTTTATTCTTTAAATTCACCTATCTTCAAGTCCTGCAAAACTCAAAGCAGTAGTTGAGTAGAATTGCAGAAGTTTGATTAAATTAGGGGAGGTACCAGTAGGGCTGGGAAAGACCCATAGAGAGCTGATGCAAAATGCAATTTAATTCTGAAAATGGTAGTCCAAGCTCTACTTTTCAATTATTTTTGATAATGATGCAAAGATATAACCGTTGGTCAAATGTGTGGATGCCAAAGAGTTGAAAGGAATAGTTAACATACTGCATGGACAAAATCAAATTCTAAATGGATCTTTAAAATATTCAGAGGTTAATCAAATCTAGTAAGATGAAATTTGAAAGGGATGCATATGAAGTTCTGCCCTTGAATGTGAGGGATTTTAGTTGAAAACATGTTGGTGTGATGTTCCTCCTCTCAAAATTAATGTTTTCTTATGTTGTTTTATTCAGGGTATGATGTTAGGTTAGAGTAATAGCTACTGCAAAAAAGTAGACCTCTAAATCTCAGTGGCATAACATAATTGAAATTTAATTCTTGCTCATTTAACTCTCAGTCAGATAGCTATATCTTGTCTCATATGTTGTTTTCTTCCATGTCCTGAGTTCCTTCCATCTCATGGCTCAGCAATCCTCTAAGTGTTGTTCTCACTATCATTTGCATTTAGCTTAAAGGTGGGAAGAAATAGTGGAGAAGATACAAGACATTTCTCCTCACATTCCAGTAGCAAGAGAGATGAGGAAATATAGTCCCTGCCTTCTATGGACAAATCAATAGTAAGGGAGTAGGAGCACACAGACTGGTGAATTGCTTGCCATTTCTGTTCCTTACGGCAACCAGAATAGAGACCATCTTCTCAGCCGTAGTCAGTCCACAGCTCATAGATTAGTTTCAATCGAGAGCATCCTGTTTTAGAAGAAAAATCAGCAGCATGAAGCATCTTTGGAGGCAATTGAGTAGAAGATACAATGAAAAAATTGGTGAATGTTTAGTGTAGAAAAGAAAAATCCAAAGAAAGAACACAATGGCTATCTCCAGCTATTGGAAATTCCCTTAAATGTTGTTCCTTAGGGTTCTCCTCTCTTAGGTTGTTTTCTATACCTGGGTGATCTCACATACTCTTGAGCTCGTAATTATTCATTAGATGCTGACTTTATTTTTCCAAGACCAATTTTCCTCTGAGCGGCAGACTTGTATTCAATTACAAAGCATTCATCTTAAATGGTATTTTAAAGTTACATCAAACTTTATCAAAAAAGAAATCCAACCTCAACTTATACTAGCATCTCCAACTTGATATACCCACAATTAGCAGTAGCAACAGTCCAATTACTCGAGTTAGAAGCTGAAGAGTCATCTTTGAGCTGTCACCCTCCTCTACCCTCTACATCTAATTAGTTATCCAGACCTGTCAGTTTTACTTCATAAATATTTCTTTAATGCATCTACATTACTACAGATTGGATTCAGCTTTTTATCATTTTTTACTTGGCTTATTGTAATAACTTCTTAAATAGTCTCGTCTCTTCTACCCTTATTTCTCCTGTTACCAAGATGATCTAACGAAAGCGTAAATCTGTTGCATTATTTTTCTTTTAAAACCACTTTAGAGGTTTTAGGTGCAGTGTACAAGTTTCTTGATCTGATTCTTGTCTATATCTCTAGCCCTGATGCCTACCACTCCCTTTTCATGTCTTCCTACTTGTAGTACCTCATGTATATTAAAGCATACGATTTTTCATTTGTATACCATTGCTTAAATTTTTCTCCTAGGGAATTAGTTATTTGGCTAACTCCTATTATTCTTTAAAAATTTATCTAAGACTGAGAGATCCAAGATGGCGGATTAGGAGCAGCTCAGGATTGCAGCTCCCAGTGAAAGTGCAGAGGGTGAGTGGACGCCGCATTTCCAGACGGATTTTTATTACCCCAGACCAGGAGATTCCCAGGCGGAGCAGCCCCACGG
>CAUYQU010050348.1:0-48290 GCA_963574635.1 Cheracebus regulus | reverse complement strand
AAATCGGGAGACAACAGATGCTGGAGAGGATGTGGAGAAATAGGAACACTTTTACACTGTTGGTGGGAGTGTAAACTAATTCAACCATTGTGGAAGACAGTGTGGCGAATCCTCAAGGACCTAGAAATAGAAATTCCATTTGACCCAGCAATCCCATTACTGGGTATATATCAAAGGATTATAAATCATTCTACTATAAGGACACATGCACACGAATGTTCTTTGCAGCACTGTTTACAATAGTAAAGACCTGGAACCAACCCAAATGCCCATCGATGATAGACTGGACAGGGAAAATGTGGCACATATATACCATGGAATATGCTGCCATCAAAAACGATGAGTTTGTGTCCTTTGTAGGGACATGGATGAACCTGGAAACCATCATTCTCAGCAAACTGACACAAGAACACAAAATCAAACACCGCATGTTCTCACTCATAGGAGGGTGTTGAACAATGAGAACACATGGACACAAGGAGGGGAGCACTATATGCTGGGGTATGTTGGGGGGAAATAGGGGAGGGACAGTGGGGGGTGGGGAGTTGGGGGAGATAGTATGGGGAGAAATGCCAGATATAGGTGAAGGGGAGGAAGGCAACAAATTACACTGCCACCTGTGTACCTATACAACAATATTGTATGTTCTTCACATGTACCCCAAAACCTAAAATGCAATAAAAAAAATATATTAAAAAAAATGGAATGCTGGAGCAATTGGGCATCCATAGGTAATAAACCTCTACCTAATTTTCATGTCTTATACCAAAGTTACTCAAAATGGATCAAAGACTTAAATGTAAAAAAACAAACTATAAATCTTCTAGGGAAAAAAAAAACAGAAGAAAATACATAGGATCTAGGGCTAGGCAGAATTTTTAGACATGACACCAAAAGTACAATCCATAAAAAAAAATCGATAAACTGAATTTTATCAAAATGTAAAACTTTTGTTCTGCAAAATACCCTGTTACGAAGATGAAAGACAAACTACAGGCTAGGAGAAAATATTTAACTGCCTATCAAGTAAAGGACCAGTATCTAGAATGTACTCTAAAAACTCAAGAGTAAAAATAAATCAAATTAGAAAGTAAAAGGCATGGAAATATATTTTAGCAAAAGAGGATATACAGATGGCAAATACACATGTAAAAAGATGATCAACAGCACTAGCCACTAAGGAAATGCAAATGAAAAACACAAATGAGATATCACTGCACACCTATCAGATGAGCTAAAATAAAAAGTAGTCCAATAAGCACAACAAAATATGCTCAGCATCATTACTCATCAGGGAAATGCCATGAGATACACTTCATTCCCACTAGGATGGCTATTAACAAAACAATAATAACAAGTGTTGATGAAGATGTGGAGAAATTGGAAACTTTATACATTTGCTGGAAGAAATATAAAATGGTACATCTACTTTGCAAAACAGTCTGACAGTTTCTCAGTAAGTTAAATACAAAGTTAGCACATGACCCAGCAACCCCACTCCCTGGGTGTATACTCATGAGAACTGAAACCATCTGTCAACCAAAAGCCTTGTACAAAATTTTCATAGCAGCATTATATATAACAACCAAAAGACAGAAACAACCTAAATGTTCATTAAGTAATGAAGGGAAAAATGAAATGTAGTATATCTATAAATGGAATATTGTCTAGGCATTAAAATTAATGAAGTACCGTTACAGGCTACTGCATGAATAGACCTGAAAAACATAAAGTAGAAGAAACTAGTCACAAAAGACCACAAATTTTATGATTACATTTAGATGAAACGTTCAGAATAGACAAATCTGTTAAAACAGAAAGTAGATTAGTGGTTGCCTTGAGCTGGAGGGAATGGGTTAATTGGGAGATGATGGCTAGAAAATGCAGAATTTCTTTTTGGGGTAATGAAAATGTTCTAACATAAATGGTCATGATGAAATCATAACTCTGAATATATTAAAAGCCACCAAATTGTACACTTTAAGCAGGTATATTTTATGATGTATAAATTATATCTCAGTAAAACTGTCCTCAAAGTAAAATATAATGAAGGCAACAATAAAATAAGAGTATTTTAGTTATTATGTACTCTAGGAATATGCTGAAAGAGGTAGCTTATCTTGAATTGTACTAGTATCTGAATTAACCCCTAAGTACTGGCACCATGGTGAAACTGGAAGTTGCAGGCAAAAGCTGGGGCAAATCCAGAAAACCTTGACTATATGTATACTTGGCATCACATAATTATGTTTTGGTCAACAATGCATAACATATATGATGGTCCCATAAGATTATGATAGAGCTGAAAAATTCCCATCACCTAGTGACTCTGCAACCATTATAACATTGTAGCATAAGGCATTACTCATAATGTTTGTGGTGATGCTGGTGTAAACAAACTATGCTGTCAGTCATATAAATGTAGAGCATATGCAATTATATACAGTACATTATACTTGACAATAATAATAAAAAAGTCACTAGTTTATGTATTTACTATACTTTTATTGTTATTTTAGAGTAGACTCCTACTTGTTTTTTTTTTTTTAAGTTAACTGTAAAACAGCCTCAGGCAGGCCCTCCAGGAGGTATTCCAGAAGAAGGCATTGTTACCATAGTAGGTGACAGCTTCATGCATGAAATTGCCCCTAAAGCTCTTCTAGTGGGACAAGATGTGGAAGTAGAAGAGAGTAATATTGATAATCCTGGCCCTTTGTTGGCCTATGTTAATGTGTAATTCTGTCTTACTTTTAACAAAAAGTTTTAAAAGTTAAAAAAATTAGAATAGAAAAGCTTATAGAATAAGGATATAAAGAATATATATTTTATATAGCTACACAATGTGTTTGTTTTCAGCTAAGTGTTATTATAAACAATTCTAAACATTAAAACATTTTTACAGTTCAGGGCGTTAAAAGTTATAGTAAGCTGAGATTCATTTATTATTAAAGAAAATTTTAAATATAAATTTACTGTAGCCTAAGCATATGGTGTTTATAAAGTTTACAGTATGTATAGCAATGTCCTAGGTTTTCACATTCAGTCACTACTCACTCACTGACTCACCCAGAACAACTTCTAGTTTTGCAAGCTCCATTCATAAGTGTCGAATAAAGGTGTACCATTTTTAATCTTTTATACCATATGTTTACTGTCTCTTTTCTATGTTTAGATATACAAACACTTATCTTTGGGTTACAATTGCTGCAGTATTTACTATAGTCACAGCTGGAGAAGTTTGTAACCTAAGAGCAAGAGGCTATACCATATAGTCTAGCTGTGTAATAGACTTGTATGAGTCCATTCTAATGCTGCTATAAAGAACTGCCTGAGACTAGAAAAGAGGTTTGACTCACAGTTCCACAGGGCCATAGAGGCCTCAGGAAACTTACAAGTGTGATACAAGGGGAAGCTAACACATCCTTCTTCACATGGCAGCAAAAGGGAAAAGTGCCAAGCAGTAGTGGGAAAGCCCCTTATAAAACCATCAGATCTTGTGAGAACTCACTCACTATCACAAGAACAGCATGAGAGTAATTCTCTCATAATTAAATTACCTCCTATCGGGTCCATCCCACGACACATGGGAATTACGGGAACTACAATTCAAGGTGAGATTTAGCTGGGGACGCAGAGCCAAACCGTATTAAGGTTACACCATCTAGGTTTGTGTAAGTATACTCTATGATATTTGCATAATGACAAAATTGCCTAACAATCCATTTCTCAGAAAGAATCCCTATAGTTAAGTGATACAAGACTGTACTCAAAAGCTTCCCCCCTTATGACTAGAGACTCCTTTTTCCATATCTTCTTTGTTAACACTGACCTAGGTCTTTATTACTTCATAATTGATGACCGAGATCTACTATTTGGTCTTTTTCCTTTTATTCTCTGTCCCACAAAGCTTTAACCTACATTTACAGCCATATTTGCACATCATCTCCTTGTGAGTTAAAAAGTTCTAGTAGCATTCCACTATCAAGAGCTAAACATGCAAAGTTTTTCAATCAAGGTCCTTCCTAATCTGGCCACCTCCTAACTTTTTGAACTCTTTAATATACTCCCCAGGTGATCTTATTCACCTCTTCTTTTTTAAACTATCAACTAAGTTACTAAAGGCTTCCATATCTAGATCTCCAATCTCAACCTACATTCATATGAGTATCCATCTCCACGTGAATGTCTTCCATAGGCACTTCACAGGCTCTGGAACCAGACTGAGTTTGAATCTCGGCTTCAACTTGTGCTGTGTGACCCTGAAAAAGTTACATAATCTTATATGAAAATGGAAATACTAATAATTTTACCTACCTTATAGGATTGTTATGAGGTTTAAATTAATTAATACATATAAATTGCTTAAGACATGATGGCAGTGTGGTAAGTGCTCAGTTCACATTAGCTCAAATTACAATTACTATTATTCACCAACCTAAATGTATCATCTTCCTGTCTTACTTGGTCCTTCCCATGTGTTCTTTGCTCATTATCTCTCCAGTCTCTGCAACCAAAAACTTGGGACTCTTAAAAATACCTCAATCCTTTTCTTCTTGTTAAATCAAAAACCAATACCTAGTGATTTTACACATGTTATCCTAAGTTCTTTCTTCCCTCTCTATCACAATTACCTACACTCAATTTTAGGCATTCATCTCCTTTAAGAACTATAATACCTCCTATACAATCTCCCTTCCTCTGATCTTGTCTTCTTCAAATCCATCCTTGAAACTACCCACAGAACAATATACATAAAAAGTAAATTAAAACAAATAATTGAAATGCAAGTCTGACCAAGTCATGTCCATATTTACAATTCTGTAATGGCAATCCATACACTTGCTTAAGTCAAAGCACAATGCCCTCCACAAACCTCTCTGCTTATCTAATTCATTACTGTATCTACCAATTTATCTACTTACCTAATTTATGCCTTTCAAAGCTATTGATTAGTGGATGCCCATAAAACCTACCACAGTATTTGTGCAGCCCTCAATCTATATTTCCTTGCATCTCATTTCTTTATGAAAATATTCTCTTGGAATATTGGGTTTTATACTCCCCAAAGTCAAGAACCATTGCTTAGATCTCTATATATATTTTACCTCATTATTTTCTAAACTACATGCTAAAACCAATTAAATCAATTAAAAACCCTAGAAGAAAATCTAGGCAAATGAACTCTTTAAGGTTTCTATGGTCTTGAGTTCTATTACTTTGTAATTTGATCTACACATTCTTAGCTGCTACTTTACCAAATGTAAATCTGAATAAGTTCTTTTCTTCCTCAGTGAGAGTTAAATTGTTACATGCAGATGGAGCCAATCCATTGGGTGGATTTGCTCAACAAGCAAAATCCTTATGTCTAAATGAATTTTCTAGACAGACACTACTTCAATGTTTCTGAATATATAATCACAGAAAAATACATTTTATAATTCTTACAGAATTTATAAAATGCTAACAAATTTTCAAAACATGATCATTCCAAACTGTGGCTTTTTGGTCACATTCAGATATAGTAGATTTATTTTGAGGTTAATTAAAATGCTATCTTCCATACCAAAGTTAAAGGAAGAGTCAGTTAGGTCTTCTGTGGGATTTCACAAGGAATGTTTGCTTCGGTTTTTTTCTTTTTCTTTTCTCCCCATGAACTCAGCGTCAGCTAAAATAAATCTAGAAATGTGTTCATTGTGTTTATGAGGGTTGAATGTAACCAACTTCTAACCCTGGGGAACAACCTTGGTGTGGTTTGGCTAACCATGCTGCTGTGAATTGGCTGATTTCACTGCTTGACACCAGTTCAAGTGTCAGTATGTTACAGCTTAGTTGCAGTACGTAATCAAATACAGCCCTAATCTCTTTGTCATCAGCTCATTACACCAATATGGAAATCCATAGGCATGTCCCTCTGAAGCCTTTTGTAGGTGGATAGGGAGAGAGTGAGGTAGATTTTAGCCGAGGGACTGCGAGACATATCACTTTCAAGAAAAGGAAAAAAACAAAGCATAGACATTCAAATTAACAGTGGATCAAGAATGACCAGGGTTTGTTAGCTATCATTTTCCCAGCTCCCAGATATAGTCACCTGTGCTGACTTTCTAATGCCTCTCATTCTTCCCAAGCTCAGTTATACAATAAAAACATCCTAACATTAGATCTCCATGACCAGACTCTCCTAAGCTCCCAGTGAGAAAACACAATAAAATGTTTTCCAAGTTTCAATAATGAAAATGAAAACTGTGTAAAGTACTCACAGCATGGATGAAAGTGTGCAACAAGAATTAGGAATACCAAACAGTAAACTTGTGGAAAGAGATGTAGATTCTCTTTCTCAGGGTCGGTTTTCTGGAGCCCAAGGCAGTTTTGATGAGCAAATTTGCCTGCATTAAAGCTCCTGTTCCTGAGGGTGAAAATATAAAATGAAAAGTCACTGAGGCAGGGGGAAAAAATGGCAAATACAAAGAGGATAATGAAGCTTCTTTTGTAACAGAAGATTTTTGCTGCCGAAGAAAGAGAGAAAATTAAGAGGCTCTATTCATACCTGAACATCATGACTGATTACAAATATGTATACACACACATAAATATATATACACATATAGATATATCACAGTCAACTAAACTCAGTTACAAACTGCACATATATAAGACTATAATTTGTACTAACAAAATAATAAATGCAGATTGTATAGATATGTATATATGGTAGATAACTAACCAATAATTATTGACTAAATATATATGAAGTCTCTTTCTGTGTTTATAGTCAGTTATAGTTACACAAACTGTATATATATATGTATATATATATATATATATGACTATACACACTATACCAACTAAATGCTAATACTGTAATTGCAGATTGCATGTGTGTATATATATGCATGTGTGTATGTGTGTGTGTGTATATATATATATATATACACACACACACATATATATATATATGATATTATCTCTACAACTAACCAGTAATTGTGGACTGCATTTATATGTTATTATATGTGTATCATAACCATAACTGTTTATATATTATATATATATACACACATATATATACACACACATACACATGTATAGTTAGTTACAGATTTAACTAGGGACTCTTTGCTTTCTACCAAGCATCCCTTTCTCCCCTTTTTAACAGCACTTTGATTTGTTCTGTAGCCCATGGAAGCCATGAGGCTATAGAGCCTCTCCTCCCTGCCAGGCACAGGAGTAAGTTCCATTGTCTGAGCCAGTGATGGTGATTGTATTCCTTTTACCACACTTGGCCAGAAATCCAAGCAGAAGATGTTCAGCACAGAGCACTATTCTGAAAACTCTTGATAGTCTCAAGGTAATGAGCTCAGAAGACATGATTCCTATTCTAGGTTCTTGGGAGAGGTTTCCCCCTCTCCCTCTGAACAAGGATGTGGACACTGATATTTCAGACTGATTGCAACAGGAAAAGAAGCAGTCTGAAGACAAAGCTAAGAAAAGAATTTCCAGCGCACTCTCATACTGCTCAGCCAGTCATCCTCCCAGGTCATATAATTACTTTGTTTTTTTTTTTTAACCTGATGCCAGGCAGAGTTTCTGCTTAAGTGCAGTTGAAAGCTCTCTACTGCTATGTGTTTTTTACCTAAATAATAGTCCACCTAACTCTCCTCTTTTATCTTTAGTAATTTCGGAGTGATATCTTAAACACCTTGCCATTTCACTTGGAAATTTATTTTTCACCCAGTTTCCTCCCAAAATCCTACTCAATGTTTTCAGCATAGCATGAATTGACTTTTCTTTGCAGACATCGATCCTCACTGATCTCCCAGACAAAACTTTGCTGTGTGCCCTGTACCTGCTATTGCCCTGATCCAGAGCTCTGGCCATTCAACACCCCTCACTTAAATTCCCTTCCTAGCCAGGCAAAAGCATCAACTCCTCCTCCACGTCTCAGCCCAGCTTTCTCTGTGCCAGGTTTTCCAGACCATTTTCTCTTCTTTCCACTCCTTGTCACCATTACACTTTGACAAGCAACGTGCCCCTAAGAATCTTCCTCTGTGCTCCTAGTTCTCATCGTATTGCAGTAAAATGCATGTTTGCTTATTTATATTCCTAACTGTGAACTCCCAGTGGATATGAATGATGTTTTTCTTTTTACTCTTAGTGTCTGGCACATAGCATTTGCTCAACATTTTTTCTTGAGCTATATTACACGGAAGTAGTGTTTGGTATGCATCTAATGAGAAAACGTGTTTTCCAAAGGCTATCAACCTGTATCTAAACTAATAATTCTGAAAGAGTTGCAAGAATAAAATATAATGTCTACTTAAATAAACATGTTTTGAAAAAATGGTGAGGAACACAAAAGGGCTCTGTATACTTGACACCAATGGGACAGCTGCTGAAGTGGTTCTTGGATGTTTACACGAAGTAGGTATTTCTGTGGGATTTCCTATCCCTCCACCTGATCTGTGTTTAGAGCGCTTTGCTTGTAAGGTTAGCAAGAGGCGTCCAGGCAGTGTCATTTTGTTTCTTTATCTCTTTCTCGCCCTCTTTCCCTCTCTTCTACTTTCTTTTTTCATGATTATCAGTGATACTTGCTCAATAGGATTTATTGGCAGTAGTATATGAGTCTGTCTTGACGCTGCTAATAAAGGCATACCCAAAATGGGGCAATTTACAAAAGGAAGAGGTTTAATTGGACTCACAGTTCCACATGGCCGGGGACACCTCACAGTGCTGGTGGAAGGCAAGGAGGAGCGAGTCCCATCTTACATGGAGGGCAGAAGGCAAAGAGAGAGTTTGTGCGGGAAACTCCCCTTTTTAAAACCCTCAGAT
This sequence comes from Cheracebus regulus, assembly GCA_963574635.1. NCBI lineage: Eukaryota > Metazoa > Chordata > Mammalia > Primates > Pitheciidae > Cheracebus > Cheracebus regulus. The sequence goes on along the minus strand of CAUYQU010050348.1, from coordinate 39,464 downwards.
CTCGTGAGACTCATTCACTATGATGAGAACAGCACAGGAAAGACCCGCCCCCATGATTCAGTCATCTCCCACCGGGTCCCTCACACAACACGTGGGAATTATGGGTGCTACGAGGTGAGATTTGGGTGGGGACACAGGGACACACCATATCAGTAGTTATTAAAGTCTTTTTATGGCTTGCCATTTTTATATGTACAACAGAAGCTCAAGATAACCATTGGAAATGCACGCTATGCTAACATGCTAAGCTAGTCCTTTTCAAGGCTCACTGCATGTTCTTCCTCTGCCTGTAGTTACTTTTCTCATAAAGATTCCTCCAGTCAGGCTTGGTGGCTCATGCCTGTAATCTCACCACTTTGAGAGATCAAGGCAGGTAGATCATGAGGTCGGGAGATAGAGACCATCCTGGCTGACATGGTGAAACCCCATCTCTACTAAAAATACAAAAATTAGCTGGGCAGGGTGGCAGGTGCCTGTAATCCCAGCTACTTAGGAGGCTGAGGCAGGAGAATTGCTTGAACCTGGGAGGTGGAGGTTGCAATGAGCCAAGATCACACCACTGCACTCCAGCCTGGATGACAGAATCAGACTGCCTCAAAAACAAACAAACAAACAAAACAAAATTCATCCTCAGGTATATTCGTGGCTTCTTTTGCATGTAATTCATCTAGTATTGGCATAACACAACTAATATCTGAAAATTAATGGCATGGCTAAATAAAATCTACTGATGATGGTTGTAGATTTAATGTCAGAAAACAGATTTTCTCGATTTGCTGTGACTGTTGTGATTCATAAATCTTCTCTGATGATATCTTTGTGCACACTAAAGCAAATAAAAAACCTGCCATAGAGGGTAAGGTGTTTGTACAAATTCAATACTAAATCACACGTAAAATTACTTTGCAATGGTACTTAAATCAAAGTAAGACTATCTACAGTAAAGTACTTAACACTTTTCTTGCAACAGAAAGCATGCCAGGTTATATACATTTGTAGGTAATTTGATTACTATTTATTTTAAAACTGAAGTGCTATAGAACAGATTCAGACCACACACTACTTGGGCTTTCTGCTTAGTAGCAATATAAATTTGAGGGAGTTGTTCAGTGCTGTTGAGTTCTGTTTGCTGACCTGAGGATGATGATAGTAGTGTCATTACTCATTAGGTTAAAATGACTATGAGAACAGTTAATACAGGTAACGTCCTGAAACAATGCCTGACACAGATCAATTACCTGCTAATTATTAATTGAGAATATGAATATCCATTTCTCCTGCTAGACTTCATGCTTCAAAACAGGGATCTTTTCTGTTTAATTTCTCTCCGAGTCTCTGGCACCAGCCCAGGGCCTGATGTTCTGCAGACCTTCAAACACTAGTTGAAGGAATGCGTAAATCCTGAAGAAACTCATGATTTTGAGTTTAATGATTTTCTCCTGATAAAACAGTGGGAGAAACCAGAGAGTGAGGTGAAGCCTTGTGAAGGGGCAGGTTACCCAGGAGAAGTGGGGGTTAGTTCCAAGATTCAAGGAAGTTAGAGACCAGGATGATGGCTGCCTCTGGAGGTGGCTTATACTGTACTCTTCTCTGATAAAGCTGTGACTTTAGATCCTGCACCTTTACCTTATTTCTTCTCCTTTTTAGCTCTTCCTATGCCTTTAGATGTCCTCATGATAAATTTAATATTTCCCTTCTCAAATTCTGCTCCATGTAATTGACCTAAGAGTTTTATACATTTTCAAGAAGTTAAGATACTGTGTTATCATTCTCTAATAATGTTTCAAGTTTAACTCTTTTATTATCAAAAAAAAAGAGCAATGAAAAAGAAACCTTGTTCTCATGGTAATACATAGCAGATAATCACAGGTGGACAGTAGTATTATTTTGCCATCTAAGAAGAGAACTTTTCAATTCTTCTTGAATTCAATTCAACTGACTATTCCACATTTTTATTTATTTATTTTTTTTTGAGATGGAGTCTCGCTCTGTTGCCCAGGCTGGAGTGCAGTGGCATGATCTCAGCTCACTGCAACCTCTACCTCCCAGCTTCAAGCAATTCTCCTGTCTCAGACTCCCAAGTAGCTGGGACCTCAGGTGCCCACCACCATGTCCAACTACTTTTTGTACTTTTAGTAGAGACGAGGTTTCACCATATTGGTCAGGTTGGTCTCAAACTCCTGACCTCAGGTGATCCACCTGCCTCGGCCTCCTAAAGTGCTGGGATTACAGGTGCGAGCCACTGCGCCTGGCCTATTCCACATTTTTATATTGTTGATCCTGGATATAGACAGAGACCAGTCTGCCAGGTTTCAAAGCTGACTAAACTTTATGATTTAAAGTCATATTTCACAGGAGAATCGGTGGAAACTGAGAAGAATATGAATTTATTCATAAAGTTAATAACCACCTTTGTATGATTCTTTGTGAATAGATTTGCACAAAATATATTATCTGTTTTGTTCCACACAAAATTTTCATTAGCACCATCTTACAGATGAAGACGATGAATCACAGGTTAAGTGATTCCTTTTAAGCAGATTCATGGTGCAATTCCTGGCAGCAGCATCCTGAACTTTGTGGTTTTCCTGTGCTACTTACATTTTATATTCTAGCTTTCCCTTAGAGCAAAATTCTCTCTGCCAGAAGGTGTTGAACCCTGCTGTATTATCCTAATGTCTTAGAGGAACACCCACTTGCTATTTCAGGTGGGGAGGCAAAGAAGATACCTTTCAGTTTGATATGGCCATGACTAGTCATGTGCAAAAGATACTCACAGGAAAAAAGAGACATTTATAAAAACCCATTAATAAAGACTCAGTTCCGATAGGGTAAACTCTGAGCTAGTAATAGAGCAGAAGCAATCACGTGGGATTAAAGTCATGCACGTCTAACAGAAGAGGGTTGGGATGGAGCCAGTGCAAAGAGAAGAGAGTGCAATGCTGCTGTCCACGGAAGGAGGGGTCCTCAACTTCCCTCATTTAAGAGCTACTGGGAACTGATACTAGGGTCCACTAAAGGTCTCATTTCGCAGTATACTTGTCATAATACCAGATAATTTTCATTGTGTTTTCTTTATCTAGTAAGAAGTTAAACACACACATATCTTAAAAACTGAACTGGGGAAGTTGCTTTGATGGTAAGCTCTGAGGAAGGACAGGCTATTTCTTGCTTTCTCTTACGTCTTCAGCAACCACCTTACATTCCATTATATTATGTGTGTTCAATAAATATTTGTCAAATAATAAAATGTTTTCTGCAACCCCCCTCTCTAGGGACCAGCATACAAATGTGTGCAAGTGAACATTTAACAGAAATTGAAATAAAGGAAGAAAATTACAGTACAGCTCAGTACAGCTCTGTTCTTGACACTTCTTGACTTATTTTTTAAGACTTTATGGAAATGTTGATGCCTTAGATCTTCTCTCATTGCCTAATACTTTACAAAAAAAAAAATCCCTGTGTAATTCAGGAGGTATCTTAGTGACAGTCATTTGAATGAAAGGCTTTGAGTTTTATGTTTCTGTAATTAATTTTTTAAAATTTATTTTGTGCAGAATAGTGTTAGTTCACAAAGACGGTATTGAATGAAGGATTTGGTTTATCATTGCCCAAATGTAAGAAAGAAGAAAAATGTAGATAAAAAGAAAATGGGTGAGATATCTCTCAATTGATGCTTTAAAATATCTCTCCTGTGAATCAATAAGTCATCCAAAAACTAACCCGTGCCCCCCAAGCCCCTCTTTCATGCAACATCCATTCATAAAGTATTTGTTGAGTGCCTGCTATGGTCCTTGAGATGTATAAATAAAATGGACAAAACTTCTGATGTCAAGTACTTTCCATTCAAGTAAAAACATACAGAATATTAGAAAAGTGCTAGGGAGAAAAATAAAAGGCAAGAAAGGTGAAATAGTGTTTTGCCAGCAGGTCAAATGGAGCTGGTATTCTCTTGATCTTCCATAAGCCTTAGGCTGAAAAAGGAAGTCTTTTCCTAAACCAGGAAAGCCAGGAAGTTAGGCAACTGAATAATTGTATTTAGAATATAAAAGAACGAACAGCTCAACATCTGCATATATAACGTCAGACAATTTAGTACTTGCTACAGCAAATACATCATTAAAACATTGATTAATAATGATTGAGAACATACTATGTGCCAGATATTCGGTTAAGTAAGAAACTTCCATGTATTCATTCATTTAATTTTCACAAAACCCAGGGGTATAGGCACTACCATTATTTTACAGTGAAGGACATTGAGTCCTGGAGATGTGACGTGACTTGTCCAACACAAACAGCTGTAAAACGATAGAGCTGAGATTTTAACCAGGCAGCCACTTCAAAGTCAAAACGTCATACTGCTACCAGAGAGTCATGTAGATTTGTATTTATTTTGTTCTTGCCTTTTCTTATGAAATTCTTATGGTTGAAAAGCCTTTTCTCTTAGAGGATGAACTAGCAAAAGATGATCATTAAGTAAATTTATAAGATACTCTTTTAACATTCCGGTTATCACAAGAATATCCCAATTACTTACCCAGGAGAGACACTTTCATCCTCAAAGGATGGTGAGTTAGCATTAGATGCTCCTCTATCCTCACGGCCCCTTCCTGTGCTGATCAGAAAAATCTGTCTCTCTGACATTGAAAGATTAAATAGGTGTAAGTATTTAATTGGAGAACATCAAAAGAAAAAGTTTCTGAAGGCTTCATCCTTCTCTTCACACTAGACTAACAAGCCCTTTTCACCTTTCTATTTTTTTAAGAAAAAAAAATCACTTGAAATAAACAAAGGATTTGCTTTGTATTTTTTTCTTGTTAGTTTCTTTCAAATATTTTAGAAAACAGAGAATAGGATTAAACTAGTCTGTGCATTTAAAATGGAGATAGAACTGTCATCATCAGAGAGTTCGGATCGATGTTTCTGAAGAAATCGCCTCACATCCCATATCTGTTTTTTGTTTGTTTGTTTACTTGTTTGTTTTTTGAGACTGAGTACCCCTCCTGTCGCCCAGGCTGGAGTGCAATGGCACGATCTCAGCTCACTGCAACCTCTGCCTCTTGGGTTCAAGTCATTCTCCTGCCTCAGCCTCCCGCGTAGCTCCTATTACAAGCGCATGCCAGCACCCCCGGCTAATTTTTTGTTGTTGTTGTATTTTTAGGAGAGACAGGGTTTCACCATGTTGGCCAGGTTGGTCTTGAACTCCTGACCTCAGGCGATCCACCTGACTCAGCCTCCCAAAGTGCTGGGATTACAGGCGTGAGCCTCTGTACCCAGCCCCAAATCTTTTATCGGTCCCCAATTTAGTCCTAGTTATTTTATCAGTTACCTCTCTGCCCCAAAGACGCACACACACACGTATACATACACACATACACACACACACACCCCTCACATACAAAAAGCTTTTTTAAAACTGTGTTTTCTATTACATGAAAATAAGTTTTTTTACTTTCTTTGGAAAAGAGTTGAATTTTTCACAACATATAATTTGCCACATATTTTTCACAAGTGTATTTCTCCATTCAGAAACTTCTAGTCATTTCATTTGTTAATCAGAAAAAAAAAGTATGATATAAAGTAGGGCATAATAAGCACAATAGTATCATAGTACCGGGTCCTAACATAAACTTGCTTAGGGATACCGCTTTTTGTGTTATTTACACTGAGATTTGTAAAACTAAAATATTAACTCAGTTTCCCTGACCTAAATTTCTTTACCTTTAAATTCATGATTTTTTTTTTCAAAAGAAGCAGATTTTAGAACTTTTAAATTTTGAAATAATTATAGACTCACAGAAGGTTGCAAAAATGGTACCTAGAGGCTCACATACTCTTCACTCAGCTTCTGTTAATGGTAGCAAAGAAGTGCAGTTTAGCATTTGCTACCCATCTCTTTATTGCTCTAGAAATTTGCTCCTCCGTTTCCTGACTTTTACGTAAGTTATAAATACAGTACCTGAGGACTTATGTGGGACTGCTACATAGTAATAAGAAATATTTTTAAGGTATCTAATTAAAATATGTCCTCCGATTCTTCCAAATATAACTCTAATTAAAGCCCATGCAAGTTATAGACACAGGCTTTTAGATGTATGAGGCACTTAAAAAAGTGTAGCTATTTTATCCTGAGAAGTAGCTTCTAAATCAATGTACTTACTTATCACAGAAGAAGAGAAATTGTTTCCAGCTGGCTTTGGCTAAGTAAATCTAACATAGGGACCTCTGTGGCTCCAGAAGCGGCTTTGTGAGGTTGACTCTCTGTGAGATGAATTCTATTCAATACAGAATTGTGGAGGGCGATGCCTAAGACAGAAAACTAATATGGACTGGAATAAAATGGTGAGTTATCATGCACATTTGCAACCAACCTCTCCCTCCCAAAAAAATAAAAAACAGCAGTTAGCATGAAAAACGTGATTCAGCAATGTGATTAAATGCAGAAATTTATTTACAAAAAAAGATAAAAAGGGAAACAGAAAAGATAACTAGTATTGGCTGGCGAGACTTGGCAGGGCAACCTGCCTGACTGTTCCAGCAATTACCTTCATATCCAGAAGCATTCTAGTGTGGTGATATTGATCTCCCTCCAGCCCGTACTGTGCGTGACTGTTGTCATCATACGCTTCACCATCTCTGAAAGCAATGTTACTTCTAATCTGGATTTTGGTCCTAAAGGGCCCTTGACTTTTAAGAGGATTTTTGTTGTCTTGGATTTGTTTAAATGAATGTAATAAAACAGTAAGTGTGTCTATGTTTCAAAATGGTTAACATGAAAACGAATATATTTATGCTGGAGGGAGATCAATAGGAAAAAGGGCGCCATAGGTTCAAGCCCGGCTCCAGCAGGGCTCTCTGTGGGGGTTGGTACAGTCCTTTCCCTGTGGCTGCAAAGTCCTTCCCTGGAAATAACAGGGCAGGGTTCACTCTCCTTCCTCATCCTTCTTGCTCAGAAGCAGGGCTCACTTCTACTCCCACTGAGCTTTGAAAGGAGTTGGGAAGGGTAATGATGGATACCTTGGCATTTAAAATCTACTGAATATTTAGAGGCTGAGGCTGGCAGGTGATGAGGTCAGGAGATTGAGACCATCCTAACATGGTGAAACCCTGTTTCTACTAAAAATACAAAACAGGTGTGGTGGTGCACACCTGCAGCCCCAGCTGCTTGGGAGGCTAAGGCAGGAGAATCACTTGAACCCAGGAGGTGGAGGTTGCAGTGAGCCAAGATCACACCACTGAACTCCAGCCTGGGTGACAGAGTGAGACTGTTTGAAAAAAATAAGCCTACTGAATTATCTACAATCGGATAAAATCTGAGACAATACCTCTGTGGTTTTTGTTTCTCACAGTCCCAACTTTAGTAATAGTTTAGTCACTTTTCTTAGTCCCAAATGTCATGAATATTATTTCTGCTTGGGAATAGTTGTTGAAGCTTTCTTTAAATCACAATCAAGAAACATTTTAAAACTTAATTTTGGAAAAAATCAGATATGTAAAAAAGTAGAGTGAATAGCATAATGACTTCCATATGTCTATCACACTAACTCAAATTGTTTTCAAAAATTTGAATAAGGACTTCAACACTTTATTATATTTGATCCATATATCCAATTAAAAATGATCAGATATTTTTAACTTATTATGTTTTCTACTAATGACTTTATGGAGATATTATTGCCAAATAAAAATTGTATGTATTTAAGGTATACAACTCAATATTTTGAGATATACTTTCTATAGACATTGTGAAATGATCACCATAATCAAATTAATTAACATATCTATTACCTCACATAGTTAATTTGTTTTTTGTATGGTGAGAAGACTTAAAATCTATCTCTTAGCAGTTTTCAACTATACGATATTGTTAACTACAGTCGTGGTGTTTGTTGTACATTAGATCCCAGTCACTATTTTTAAATGGCACAAAATAATTGTACATATTTATGGGTATAGTGTGATATTTTGATACATGGGTATAGTATGTTATGATCAAATGAGGGTAATTAGCAAATCTATAGCCTCAAAGATTTATTATCTATGTGTTGAGAATATTCCAAATATTCTCTTCTAGCTAGTTGAATATATACAACAAATTGCTCTCTATAGTCACCCTACAGTGCTGGTGTTAGCCACCTCTCATTTCCCCCCTCTTTCTCCTACCCTTTCCTGCTTCTAGTGGTCAGTATCCTACTCTCTACTTCTGTGAAAGCTTTAAATACACTTTTTTGATAGGTACTTTGAAGCGAATAACAGATATTATATCGTTCTAGCCCTACATACATCAACGTACATTTACAAAAAGTGGACATCTTCTTCCATAACCATAACATATTGATTAAATTAATAAAGTCAACAATAATTTGTTGTTACTCATTCCATTTTTAAAGATTTCTAATATTATGCTATTTTAACATTGGTTTGTTTGAATCAGGATCCAAGCAAATCTGCTATAATCGTGAAGTATATTTTAAATGAAAGAAGAATCTGAACACAAACAGGATATTAACAGAAAATTACGAATACACATATAGGCTGGAAGTTGCTGTTACAGCACTTTACAACAGAAACTGCAATACTGAAACTGGATTATGAAACTCAGAAACTCAAACTGTAATATGAAACTCAGCCAGGAGGGGGAGCACAGCACTAAATAGCTTTCTCTTCACCACATTCTACCACCTTGGCATTCACTAAATTTGAGGGTAGGGAGGTTGAGAAGGAATAACATGGGGAGAAATGCCAGATATAGGTGACGGTGGGGGGGATGGAGGCAGCAAACCATATGGCCATGTATATACCTGTGCAACAATCCTGCATGATCTGCACATGTACCCCAGAACCTAAAGTACAATAATATATATATATATATATATACACACACACACACACATACATATATATATTTATATATATATTTTTTTAAAAAAGAAAGAAAGAAAAGAAAAGAAAAATGACATAAGGAAAACAAATTTTGAGGAAAAGATAAAGTATCTGTTGCCAGAGCACAGCATGTAATAATGTAATAATATAATTCCTGTTGATCAAAATTTGAAAAAAATTTGAAAAAAAAAATGAGAGTTCAAACATGGGAAATAAACACAACTGATATTAATTGGCAAGAAAATTGTTTATACTTGTGTCTACTTAATTTGTTGGTCATTATGCAAAGTCCAAAAGAAACAAAGCTAAAACAGAGAAAGTTGACCATATAATGTCCAATCACGTGATAGATCATAAACCATGTTGTGCTTTAGCAATTATCAAGTGTTTACAAGTCATAGATAATATGTACCCTTCTCTCATCACTCAAGATTGTGCCATCCACATTAAACAAAACAAAGGAAAATCACTTGGAAGTGTAACTATGCGTAACAGCACGAAAGTGAGCTATCTCTGCATTCATTCCTTCAACAGATATTTGCAGGATGCCTATTCATTTCACTAGGCATTGTAAGAAACCTAACAGATAGATGTGATTAGTTTTCCATAGTGATACTTAGAAATTTCAAGTAGGGGGAGAAGTGCTGTTTCACATTTTGATACTGATAATGCTGTGCTGCTGGACTTATGCCAAATTTTGAAAAAAGTTGGAAAATTGGGAAAGGTACATTTTCTTATAAATGGATGTGGTTGGAATTTATGCAGTTCTTTAAAAAAAAAAACCTGAAAATATACCCTATGAAGATTAGCAAATTGATAAATGCAAGAAATAAGGCATAAAGAAATTTTTGAAATAAGTATGCAAACAAAAATGAAAATGCTTATTATATAAAGAACTTTTAATGATCAGATGCATATCAATGTCCAGTGCATTTTGGGAAATATATCTTCATTAGGGCAGTATAAAGCTTCAAGTTATTAATTTAAAAACCTTCACGTTGTGACATATAGATAAAAACTAAATTTCAGATACAGGCATATCTTGTTTTATTGTGCATTGCCATATTGTGTTTTACAGATATTGCATCTTTTGCAAATTGGAGTTATGTGTAATCCTGTATTAGCAAATTTATCAGTGCCATTTTTTCAACATCATATACTCACTTTGTGTCTCTCTGTCACATTTTGGTAATTTTTGTAATATTTCAAAGTTTTTCACAATTATTATGTCTGTTATGATGATCTCTGATCTTTGATGCTACTATTGTAATTATTTTGGGGTGCCATGAACCACACCCATAGAAGTCAGTGAACGTATTTGATCAATGTGTGTGTTCTGACTGCTCCATCTATCAACCATTCACTCATCTCTCTCCCTCTCTCTGGGCTTCTCTATTCCCTGAGACACAACGATATTGAAATAAACAAATTAATAACCCTACAATGGCCTCTATATGTTCGAATGAAAGGAAGAGTCACACATCTCTCACTTTAAATCAAAAGCTAGAAATGATTAAGCTTAGTGAGAAAGTCATGCTGAAAGCCAGGATAAGCCAAAATCTAGCTGTCTTGTGCAAAACATTTAGCTAAGTTGTGAATGCAAAGGAAAAACTTTTGAAGGAAATTAAATAATACTCCAGTGAACACAGGAATGATAAGAAAGGGAAACAGCCTTGTTGCTGACCCAAAGAAAGTGTTAGTGGTCTGGAGAGAAGATCAAACCAACCACAACATTCCCTTAAGCCAAAGCCTAATCCAGAGCAAGCCCCTAGCTCTCTTCAATTCTATGAAGGCTGAGAGAGTTGACGCAGCAGAAGAAAAGTTTGAAGCTAGCAGAGACTGGTTTGTGAGGCTTAAAAAAAGAACCCATCTCTGTAACAAAATAGTGCAAGGTTTGAAGCAGCAAGTGCTGATGTAGAAGCTGCAGAAAAATCTGTATAAGGGAACTGATAAAGGAGGATAAACAGGTTTTTCCATGTACACAAAAGAGCTTTAGATTGGAAAAAGATGCCCCCCGAGACTTTCATAGCTAGATAGAAGTCAGTGTCTGGTTTCAAAGCTTCAAAGTCCAGGCTGACTCTCTTTGTTAGGGGCTAGTGCAGCTGGCAACTTTATGGTGAAGCCAGTGCCAATTAACCATTCAGGAGATCCTCATGCCCATAAGAATTATGCGAAATCTACTCTGCTTGTGTCCTATAAATACAACAATAAAGCCAGGATAACAGTGCATCTTTCTACAGCATGGTTTACTGGATATGTTAAGCTCACTGTTGAGACCGACCGATCAGAGAAAAAAAAAAAAAAACTCTTGTAAAATGTTACAGTTCATTGACAGTGCACCTGGTCACCTAAAATCTCTGGTGAAGATATGGAAGTAGGTTAATACTGTTTCTATGTCAGCTAACACAATATCCATTCTGCAACCCATGGATCAAGGAGTAATTTTGGCTTTCCTTTCTTACTATTTAAGAAATACATTTTGTAAGGCTACAGCTGCCAGACATACTGATTCCTCTGATGAACTGGGGCAAAGTAAATTGAAAACTTTCTATAAAAAATCTAACTGCCATTAAAAACATTCATGATTCATGGGAGGAAGTCCAAACATCAGCATTAACAGGAACTGGAGGTAGTCGATCCAACCATCATGGATGACTTTGAGAGGTTCAAAACAGTAAAGGAAGTCACTGCAGATGTGTTGGAAATAGCAAGGGAACCAGAATTAGAAGTGGAGCCTGAAGAAGTGACTAAATTTTTGTGAACTCATATTAAAATCTGAATGAATGACTTGCTTCTTACAATGAGCAAAGAGTATGGTCTCTTGAGGTGGAAGCTACTTCTACTGGAGATACTGTGAACATCATTGAAATGGCAATAAAGACTTTGAACAGAACCTAAACTTAATTGATAAAGCAGTGGCAGGGAATGAGATAACTGACTATAGTTTTGATTAAATTTTCTGCTGTGGGCAAAATGGTAACAGCATCTCATGCTACGAGATATTTCTCCTGAAAGGAAGAGTCAATTGATGCAACAAAGTTCACTGTTGTCTTAAAAAATTGCAACGGCCTTCCCAGTCTTCTGCAACCACCACCCTCATCAGTCAGCAGCCATCAAAATGAGGGTAAACCCTTCACCAGCAAAATACTACGACTTGTGAAGGCTCAAATAATCATTAGCATTTTTTAGCACTGAAGTATTTTTAATGAAGTAGGTACACTGATTTTGTGGACATAATGCTCTTGGGCACTTAATAGACTATACCATAGTGTAAACACAACTTTTATAGGCACTCGGAAGCAAAAACGTCTGTGTGACGCTTTATTGTGATATTCACTTTACTGCTGTAGTCTACAACTTAACCTGCCATATCTCTAAGGTACACCTGTATTTTCATCATCCCAAAACAGATCAATTACTTTGATTTTGAAATCTCTTTGATCATACGTTAAACATTAACCTAAAGTTTGCTCCATCATTTTCAGAATTAGCCAAACTATTCTGAAAGTTAATAGAAAAACTTTAGAGAAAGCAGTTTTAAATGACAATATTGCTTTTACCTTATGAGCCTACTAGCCTCTGTATTTCTCATGAAAAAAAAGGCAGGTACATCAAAATTCTAATGGTTGTTGAAGCACAGAGTTGGCAAAATAGAAAAGAAACAGTTCTGTTGAGAAAATTATCTACGTTTTTTTTTAGATTTTTTCGAAAGTTGGACTAACTTAATTCTGTTTTTCTAAACTCAAACAGTAAAACCTGGCAAATGTCCTAGATTGACTGGCATTTGAAATTCTATAACCTTTTTGTTAACACCATATTTTGAGAACATGCAACAATACAAGTTGTTTTGAAACAACTGTGTTGTAACGGAAGGAGACAGGAGTATTAAACTGAGACAGTTATTGAAATGGCATATAATTTAAGGATTTGGGGTAGAGCATTATTATTATGCAAGTCAAGACCTGCAATCCCTTAAATAATAACATAAATACCGTGAATGTCTGTGGTTTATTTTGTTTTGTTTACTAACAGTTCATTATGACCTACATTAAACCTAGTTAGATGACCAGAAGAGAGTTTGATTCTACCCTGTTATGTTCAAAAAAATCAGAGCAATTAGCGATAGAACTCTGCACAGAGAACATAGTGTTACTGAAATATATTATTCCCTCCAAAAGAACTATTGCTATGCATTATGCAAATTAAAGTCATTCTATAATGTCCACTGTACTCTCCAAGAGAACAGAAGTTTGCTTTAGTTTAGTATTATGCCCTTGTGGCTAGAAGAGTATCTGATGCCTAGCAGGTGCTATAGAAACATTTCTTGAAATGAATAAATCATAGCATAAATACATAAGATGCTAGAGTTGAGATGGAGAGAATTCAAGCATGTTGAAATGTCATTTGGTGGCAAAACTGCCAGGATTGTTGACAGATATTTGGAGGAGAGAGATACATGAAAAATAACAACAAAAAAAAATTCCTAATATATGATTTTTGTGGCTAGGTAGATAGGAATATTTGTGGAAATGGAGAACAGATTTGAATAGGGTTTAACATGTTTGGTTAAATAGAGTGGTATTTAGGTGAAAATAATAATTATGAAATAAAATACATTATTTGGAAGCCCGAAGACAAGGTTTTGATTGACATCATGAACTATCAAGAGTTTGATGCATCAAACAATAATATGATGGAAGCTGCTAAGAGTGAGTGGGTAAAAAGAGAGAGCAAACTTTCCTTTCATGACAGCTTGCAGCTCAACTACATTTATGAGCACTTCTGTGCAGTCAGTCTGATTAAAAGATACATCAGAGGAATAACCAGGAAAAGGAAATTCCAGACCAACTTCAAAATTCTGCCTCTGTAACAGTTTGCCACAGGAGCCCAAAATCTAGGAAATAGTGACAAGTTAGACAAGGGTATTTATTATAAAGCCTTCCAACTGAATCAAAATAAATTTAACTGCATCATCAACAAAGCAGCCGAACAGTTTTTAATGACTCAGGAAGCTCTGAGGTTAACTGAAAGCAGCTAAGGTAGAAACAGAACAGCTTCCAGACATTTCTAGAAGGAGACTACCTTAGTAAAGCTTTGTTCCTAAGGAGGCCTTTGCATCCAAAATACTCCCTACAAAAAAAAAAAAAAAGAAGTTTTATGATATTGTCTGTCCTATGTTCTATAGAATCAAATATCTGGGAGGCATGACTTCTATCAGATGCTTGGAGAATATGAATCAAAATCACCACAGGAGTCAGATAAAATTAAGCCTCGCTTTCCACATTCATAAATTAGGGCTCAGTTCCCTGACCTTGCATTTTTATTTGCTTTCTGTTTTTGTTTTTGTTTTTTTCAGACGGAGTCTCACTTGGTCCCCAGGCTGGAGAGCAGCGGCATGATCTCAGCTCACTGCAACGTCTGCCTCTAGTATTCAAGCCATGCTCCTGCCTCAGCCTCCTGAGTAGCTGAGACTACAGGCATGCGCCACCATGCCCAGCTAATTTTTGTGTTTTTAGTAGAGACAGGATTTCACCATGTTGGCCAGGATGGTCTCCATCTCCTGAACTTGTGATCCACCCACCTCAGCCTCCCAAAGTGCTGGGATTACAGGAGTGACCCACCGTGCCTGGTGATCTTGCACAATTCTTTAAGGTTTAGAATGTGTAAAATACCTAGCATAGTAGGAAGTACTTAATAGGATGTCAGAAAATGCTATTCTAATCACGAACATCTCCATTCAGATTTAAGTGTACATGTCACACCCTAATTGTCCTCAAGAATAAAACACGATTACTCTAGAAAGAGGACATGATAACTTATAATGTTCTTGAAACTCCAGGTAGTTTTCCCATTGATTATCCCTACATGAAACTCAAAGATAATCTTGGTGCTTCCCCTCCAATGTGAACATTTTAGAAACAAGATTTTTGCAATTTTTCTAGAAGAAAGTATTTTGTTCATTTTAAAAAAAGGTTTCAATGACATCCAGTGTTGGATCTGCACATTTGATACTGGTCTTCTGTGTATTTAAAAAAAGAAAACATAAATAACCCTGTTTAGAACATGTTAGTGTTACCTGTGAGATAACTATAAAGCTAAGTAGTCTGGAGATGGAATTTAGAGTGTAGATATTTGTTTATTTAAGCTAAATAAATAAATAAAGGAAAAGAGACCCTTGAATTTTCTCCATTAAGATTATTTCACTGAAGTCATCTGTGGATATTCAAAAGACTCATGAACTGGAATGGGAAACGTGATTACATATTTATACTCGATCACCCTTAACTAACAGGTGACTTTCCTTTCAATTATATAGACAACAAACCACAGAAGAATGAGCAGGATCTTTGTGTCTTACCAAGGAAAATTACAGCTATTTTCACATTATGTTGTTGTAGGCATTTTGAAATAATGTTTACACTCACCACTACTCTGGAATTAAGGTATTATTTCCAGGCTATGTATTTAGATGAAAATGCCACAGCCTCAGCATTTGTTGGTAAATCTCTAACAATTTTTATGTTGAGAGTTAAAGAACAAAATGGCTACTTGATGGACATGATCTGTTTACAGGGAAGGCTTCTGTGCCTAACAGCATGAGCTATTGCAGCTCTTAGTTAGTGTCACTCACATAGGAAAGACTTCTTGGGTTGCACACCTTGCCAGCCCTGACCACCAAGCACTGATCACCAAGCAATGACCACCAAGCACTGACCACCAAGCACTTCCAGGTCAAGCTGGTCCCCTGCTCTCACAGCCCCAAAACTCCTCCCTCCAGGGTACCTGTCCCAGCTTGAAATCACCATTACTGTGACTGATTGTCCCTCCTTCCTACTGAATTACCAAAGCCCTACAGGCTGGATCTAACGTAGAATTTTCATTTATATTGCATCTCAAAATATAATGCAGTGCCAGAATTAAAAACAAATACACAATTTAAAACGATAAATATATTTGGTAAATTAGATAAGAATTCATTGCTCTCCTCAATAAACTTCTCAAAAAATAAAGAAAAAACCCGGGCAACATATATCTGTGTGTGCATGTGTGTGTATGTATGTGTGTGTGTATATAATATATATAATAAGATATAATACACATAACATATAAGTATATACATATAATATACTTATATGTTAGAATATGTAAGTATATTATATATTTTAATTATATTAGAATATTATATATTATATATAATCAGATATTATATCATATTATATATTATACTATAAGAATTCTTTTTTAATATGAGAAAAACTACTTACTCTGACATTTTATATATATGATGCAATATGTAATATATTATACAACACAACATTTTAGTATTATATTATGCATTAAGTATAGCATATTTATATATATCATATACATTTTTTGAATGTCAGGATAATCAGTTTTTCTCATATTAAAACATAAATAATGAGGAATTCTTATCACAGTATCAAAACACAGAGCAACCAAATCAGTGTTTTTCATCTTTGTAACTCAGAACACCTTTGTGATTAACATAAAAGTCAAATGCCATCTTCTCTAGTTGATAATCAATGATCTGCGGAAATCACAATCTCTCCTTCAGGTATCTCTATTAGCCAAGAAGATTTCAAAATGGTTCTTTTGTATAGAATGAGTTTCCTTTTCAAATTTTCAAACAGGTATTATAAAACCGACTAAAAAAATTTATTCTACCCCTTCTCCTCACGAATTCCAAAGTGGCCAGGAAGTACTGCTCTGATCAGCATCATGAAAACACAGAAATATAACATATTTGTATGAATGAACATTTGAGAAATCTCACCAGGGTTCAAAAGCAGGTAATAATGACAAACCAAGAAAGGCATTTGCCTCCACCGTACTGTAAATAGAGGTGGGAGGGAAAATGGTCCCAATAGCAGATGTACCTGTTATATTATTGTGTTACTATGTAAGGCTGTGGCTTGGCATCCTTTACTATAAGGAAGACAACAGATAGACTATCAGCTTAACAAGAGATGATAAAGCACTGTTCTTCTCCAAATAAGAGTTATTTCATATGTGTGTGTGTGTGTGTGTGTGTGTGTGTGTGTGTATTGTATATAATACATGTCATGTAACATATAATTGCAAGAAAACTTCATGTATGAAAAACGTTTTTCAATATATGGACTTTCAAAATCTTAAAGTAGGTTGTCAACACACACATTTTTAGATTTTTCTGTTTGGTTATCCTGAAAAGGAAGAAAGATAACGACTTCCAGCCTCAGTAGAATTCTAACTAAAAGTCAAGATGGAGCATGTGTTTTTCAAAGTTGATCACTTACTGTAAAATTTAAATGTAACTGTTTTTACTTGAAATAAACTTAAAATTTATAGCTTTATCTCCAACCTTTCAGGCTTGCTATAAAATTTGAAAAAATATCAGAGGGAATGGAACTTATATCTGCTATTAGCAATAGTATACATAGATATACATATTTAACTAGAGCATTATGGACTGGAAAGGAAATTGGCCCTCAAGATGTTTTAAACATACGCTTAGATTTTAAATTTCTGATTTCATCAGCATTTGGAATGTTATAAGGAGAAATTAATTTGTAAATAGCGACAATGGAAGACTTCTTGAGTTCAATAGAGCCTATATTTCTCTTGTGATTTAAAAAAATGCATTTTTGGCAGGGCAAGGTGGCTCATGCCTATAGTCCTAGCACTTTTGGAGACCAAAGTGGGTGGATCACCTGAGATCAAGAGTTTGAGACCAGCCTGGCCAACATGGTGAAACCCTGTCTCTACTAAATATACAAAAATTAGCAGGGCATGATTACGCCTGTAATCTTAGCTACTCGGGAGGCCGAGGCAGGAGAATTGCTTGAACCCGGGAGGCAGAGGTTGCAGTGAGACAAGATAGAAAAAAAAAAAAGGTATCTTTGTGTTTCATTTTTCTTACAAGATTTCTTGACAATAAAAATATTTCACTCTGTTCCTGTTCACCAATCATTTTGCTCCTTTTTCATATCTCACATTCATTTTCATCATAAAGTTAACTTAATGTCTTTAAGATTTTAACTAATTGGTCTTACATATTTAGTTTTAGTAAGTACTGTATTTATAGTAATATTAGTTATGCTGATAACCATTTTAAATTTCATTTTGGGACTTAGAATATTTGGAAAGAGGCTATTTAAAATAATCTAAAGTATTGCTTCTCTGCCATATGCATACTATAAATATTAATTCAAATTAAAATCAAATTCAAATAAAAACTTTATCAAATTACAAAAAATATGATACCCCTTTCAATTCTTTATGATTTAATCTCAGTACAAGTCTGACGTGATTCTTGAATTTTGAGATAATTTATTTAAGGGAGTCAGTAAATACTACAAACACCTCAACTTATTGATTTTATTAAACTTTTAAAATGGCTTTATTTTATGTGCAAATAATGAACAGATGTTGTACCTATAAATTCTACTTTCCAAAAACAGGGGCTTTTTGAAAGAAAACCCCATAATAACTTTTCAAAGGCACAGGGATTCCCCTGCTTCTAGATAATTGCTAGGCTAGAAAAATAAAGTGTGTTCTACCAGGGATCACCAGTTAGAACGGAATAGTCTCCGAAGTGGAAATTCTAGAGTGTAGTGTCATTCCAGGCAAAGATTATTTGGTTCTCATCCCCAACATCCACAACTACCTATCAGAACAGTTAAACAGAACAGTCCAGAATAATCAGGCTTCATCAAGCAATGTCATTATGCTCTTCTAAGATGCAAATAAACCAAAACAGAAAATACCAAAATCAAAATAATATTTGACACTGTCATACAAATTGTTAGTTCCTTTTTGTATCCCGCCCTTCTATAACATCAATAAAGGGAATATTTTACTGCAAAGAATATTTTATTTTATACATCACTAGTCATGAATTTTTGTGATTTGTTACTATCCAAATGCTGCCTGGTGCCATTATCCAAATGACATAATCATTTTATGCCCATAATTCACTTCTATAGTTATAAGTAGAATTTTCATGATTTACTTAAGTACATCTATCACTGAAGATTTAACACTGAGATGCAATGTAACATCCATAGTATCTGATGTTTTATAGATGGCAATGCAGGAAAGATATATTTTAATCACTTTTCATTTAAGTGACCTAATGTAAAAAATAAACTAACAATTTTGCAGTTCCAAGTCTCCAAAGGGCATTTTCAGATGTACATAAAAGAAATGGTTAAGCCGGTTTTTGAGAAGCATCTTCCATGTCCACATTCTCTTGTCACTGCTGTGCTATTTTCTCTTCCAGCTGCTTCCCTTTGCCTCCAAGAGGTGTTCGGATAAGATGGATGTTTTGCTTGACTTCTTTGATATCCTGAACTTTCTGTAGCTCTTCGTTTTTCTTCAGTCTGTTCATTATAAATTTAGCTTGGTGTTTCTGTTTGATCTCTTCAACTTTCTTCTTTCCATCAATACTTTTATTCCATAGCTCTTGCTAGTATTTCATAGGTTCATTTCTATGTTTTTAAATTCAAATGAATTATCCACTGTAAGTTCTTTGCCAGCTGCCTTCCGGAATGTTTTGCTCCACCTAACTTTGAGAGGACTGCACTTCTTTTTAACGTTTTGATGACAATTAGATTTACAAAATCTGAACCCTGGCAATCGCTGCAGACGAACATCATGCCGTGGCCAGGGTCGATGGTCACGAACAGAAATAACACTTCTCCATACGCATGTTGAACTCCGCGGGTCCCCACCGACCAAATGTCAAGCTTGAGAGGAAGTCAACTTACTACTTTTAAAGAGGGTTCTAAAACACGCAGTTTACATTATTTGACAACTATGAAATGGGAATTGAACAAATTTCCTTGAAAGAAACAGCTACGCTTTGTAATTTTCAGGTGTCTTGGGTTTATTTTACAAAATTTCAGGTCTCTCTATCTGGTTGGAATGCCAGTTTCCTCAGGGCAGGATCGAACTCATTCACCCTTGGGCCTCAAGCACCTCGGACCCTGCTTGAAATAAACAGCATCGCTACTTGCTCCTTGGCTACCTGATATTCTGAATGGACTAATTAAAACACAATGACAGAGAAGAAAAACATGCATTCCGCTTGGAAGCTGCCTATTATAACGTATGCCGTCTGTATTTACAATTTAGGAATATGTTTACTAAACTTTCACTAAGTCACTTGCACTAAAAGAGACTATTCTGGGAATGTGAAGGATGCATTTTTTTGTAAATGAAATGAGACAGGATCATTCGAAATGAAATCCCTCTATGGCTACTATGGAAATAGATTCCGTATTCTGAATTAAACAAAATTGTGTTTATTTGAAAATAATCAAATTGTGTTCACTCAGATGATTATCTTCTAAAACCTGTGTTCCTCATAATTTGCCAAAATCAATGAATAATTTAATATATCTGTATTCTAATGGTTGGAGATCTGCCATGGATTTGAATATATTCTCTTTGCAGAGAGCAAGTTTTATCACATTGAAAAGGATGACTTGGTTTTTATGTTATCTTTTAACATTTCTGCCCTTCTGTAGCAGCAAGCATAGCATGAAAGGTTTTCTTCTATGTCAATGAATAAAACAAAATCAATGCAGTTTGTATTATTAAATGTGCATTTTGTAAACATTTTGTTAAAGTACACTTACTCCATTTTCTGCTGACGGGAATTTCTTGCCGTCAGTACTTAAACCTTCAACATGAGGTTTAAAACAGCCTCACCTCCCTCATGAGATTATTTCTTAACACCTTTATTATTCTTCTTGAAATCTGCTTTGCTATTAACATAAAACTACTGAGCTAGCGGTTGAATATCAATTCTGTCGTTTAGTGAATGTATGATCCTGGGAAACTTAACTAACTTCTTTGGACTTAATTTTTTCCTCTGAAGAATAGGTGAAAATAATAGGGCCCACCTCAAAACATTGACCCAAAGATTAGAGGAGTTCATATATATAAAACCCTTGGAAAAGGCCCCGGTATGCAGGGTTTGCTCTATGTATTTTTGTGATTGATAGTACCTTCATTTAGTCCCTTTTGGAATAAGTATTAGTCTAAAAAAAGTCTAAATAAAATCCTAGTCTCCTCTGGAAATGGAAAATCAGTTATTGGTATATCTCTAATGTGAAAGAGAGCAAACAGACAGTGCCTAATAAAGGCACACTAGTCTTATGATTGGTTGTTATTTATTCTCTTCAATAGAACCATGGGAAAGATGGGAATACTTTGGAATACTGTGCTTAAGGGAAATTGCCATGCATTGTTAATTGTCAAACAACAGAGGAAGAAATTGAGTCCAAAGAATTAGTCAAGTTTCCCAGGGTCATGCATTCACTAAGTGACAGAACTGAGATTCAACAATGAGCTCAGTGGTATTACGTTAATAACAACACAGATTTCAAGAGGCATAAAGGTGTTATATTCACAATACATCGTCATACATATTTCCGTGTAAAAGAAATTGGCATTTTATACCAGAGACGGAGACCTTAGGTCTCATTTGGGCTGTTTTATTAGTATCTTTCAAAACAATTACTTAAACTACCCAATAAAAAACATTTACACAACTACAACAGAGTTGTATGTTTCTATTAAAATATATATCATAAATTGATTAATATCTGTCATATAAATTTATACAACAAAATTAGATTTATATTGCAAACATGAAAGGTTTTACTTTTGTACTGAAAAAGTGGATGTTGTCCAGAGTATTCGATGTATCTTTCTAGACAAATATTCTCTTAAAGTAACGAGTATTTTATTACTATTTGAGAGAGACAGAGAGAGAGAGAAAGAGAGAGAGACATCAATGTCAAATTTGATCATGAGATGCTTTGGTGACCTTAGTATTCCAGTAATTTTTGAAAAAGATACACGATAGAATTACCGAATTCCTAATTGGGATCCAAAAGAAATAATGTCAAAGCAAGATTTCATTGCAATATGCACAATTGTAGAATCTTTTAATCTATATGTGCAATACACTCATCTCACATTATGCATCCTGTGTAATTTCATCCCATAGTAAAATTGTTGTCCCCATAATTTATGAAGGCAATGTCATTTTAAAATTACGTATGTTGTCCAAATATTTAGAGATGTAAAGTATGTAATACTTTTTTGTTAAGAATGTTTAAAAGCTGATTTAACAGAAGCCCAAAATTTAGAATTTTATGATATCAAAAACAATATATCTAATTTGTGCACTATTCAGTAATAGACAAGCCCTATTAATTTGTGCATTTGAAACAGTTTTGGAACATAGAGTTACATATTATATAACTTGTCACATTTCCATTAGAAAAAGGTAAAACTGTTTATCATTCTATCAATGTGTTTTATTCTTAGAACCTAGATGGGTGCTAAAGGCATGCCATCTTTTTTTTTTTTTTTATGAGGCTGGGCACGGTAGCTCAAGCTTGTCATCCCAGCACTTTGGGAGGCTGAGGCGGGCGGATCACCTGAAGTCAGGAGTTTGAGACCAGTCTGGCCAAGATGGTGAAACTCACCATGGTGAAACACAATCTCTATTGAAAATAAAAAATTATCCAAGCATGGTGGCACACATCTGTAATCCCAACTATTTGGGAGGCTGAGGCAGAAAAACTGCTTGAACCTGGGAGGCAGAGGTTGCAGTGAACTGAAATTGCACCACTGCATTCTAGCCTGGGCAATAGATGTATACCCAGTCGTGGGATTGCTGGATCATAGAGTTGTTCTATTTTTATTTTTTCAGAAACCTCTGTACAGTTTTCCACAGTGGCTGTACGAATTTATATTCCAACCAAGAGTGTACAAGAAATTCCCTGTCCTCCACATCTTCTCCAACACTTATCTGTTGCCATTTTGATAATAGTTATTCTGACAGATAAGAAAGGATGCCTCATTATGGTTTAGCTGCAATTCCCTGATGATTAATGATGTTGGACATTTTCTCATCTAGCTTTTGGCCATTTGTATATCTTCTTTTGTGAAATGTCTAGTCAGGTCTTTGGTTTCATTTTAAATTTAGTTACTTGTTTTCTTGAGTTTTTCAGGTTCTTTACATATTTTGGATATTAACTCCTGATCAGACATGTGGTTTAGAAATATGTTCTCCCTTTCTGTACATTGTCGCTTCACTCTGTTGATCATTTCCTGGCTGTGCAGAAGCTTTTAAGTTTTAAGTAATCCAATTTGTCTACTTTTGCTTTCATTGCCTCTGCTTTTGGGTTCATATTCAAATAAATTATTGCCCAGACCAACATCATGTAGAGGGATACTTATTATTTCAATTTAAATTCACCAAAATCACAAAAAAGTATTGTTAGAAAGTAAATATGCCACATAATGTTTCCACAGAAGACCGCAACTTGAGTAAATTATTAGGATTAAAAACTCACAATAATGCTCAAAACCTCAGATGTCAAGAAGACATAATCATTAGATTGCTTTATGATATGAGTTTACCTTTATTAAAATTTCACATTCACATTTGTATTTCCTTACTTCTGTAGAAATAACATTAAAAGTATTTCCCCAGACATCTGTGATTGCTCCAGAAATTTTTCTGTAAATCCTATATATATGTTTATATATATATATATATATATACACACACACACACACACACAAATACATATATATGTGTGTGTGTGTGTGTATACATATATATATATATATATATATAGTGTGTATGTGACATATAATTTTATTTTGGCTATATTAAATTGTCATGTCATTATTTTTCATTTTGTAGTCTAGGCAACTAAATAATCACCAAAGTGACAAAATAAGGGTACCTTTTCATAACTTAGAAACCAAGGAAGAATGACACAATATACTAATAAAATGTTCTTACAATTTCAACTGGAATAATTAAATAATAAATTCCTATGTAGAGAAATACAATCATCTATAATTTCTTTGAGGTCAGTTTATATAGCCAATTAAGCCTGTATTTACTATTGCACTTTTCTTTGAGGTTGACAAAGAAAAAAAAAAAGAGAGAAATTCCACTAGGAGTATTCCAAAATAAAGTAGTAAGGATCATTACCCTGACCTTAGCAGCTGGAACCCAATTAGTATCTTCCTACTTCTGTGGCGGTAAATTTTATCTGTGGTCACACCTAAAAAAAGCAAGTTTTGGCCGGGCGCAGTGGCTCATGCCTGTAATCCCAGCACTTTGGGAGGCTGAGGAGGGCAGATCACGAGGTCAGGAGTTTGAGACCAGCCTGACCAACATGGTGAAACCCCGTCTCTACTAAAAATGCAAAAATTAGCTGGGTATGGTGGCGCCTCGCCTGTGGTCCCAGCTGCTCGGGAGGCTGAGGCAGGAGAATCCCTTGACCCTGGGATGCAGAGGTTGCAGTGAGCCGAGACGACACCATTATACTCCAGTCTAAGTGACAAGGCAAGACTCTGTGTCAACAATAAAAGCAAGTTTTTAGTTAGCGTTTCTTTTTCTCTAATGAGCTGCAGTCTCTAGAAGGAAATAGACCTCACACTTTTCACCCTTATGCTGGGCTCTGGAAATGCTGAGGAAATCTACTTTGGGGACTGTTCTTGAAGGTGACAGCTTGCGCACTCATGAGCAGTATCTCCTCTTCCCACCTGAACCCCACCACGTTGTCAATCTCCCTCTTCAAAGCCGCTGTCATCTTCCTGAAACTGGAGAGGGAGAGGTTTGCTCCTCCTTTCAAACCAAACACAGCTTTACACCTGACAGGATTTTAAAACAACTTAAAAAGAGAGTCCGAAAGCTGGCTTTTCTACGTCCAATCACTCAACATTCAAAACACTTCTGTCCTCACTTGTCCCAGATGCTTTAATTTTTTAAAGAACATGCAATTCATTTTCTTATTCCAGCAAACGTCTCATTTATACTATCAGTATATCCAGAGTTTACTAAAACTTCATAGATGACTGTCTGATATTTGAAAAGACAAGTTTAGAGTGCCTTCATAACTCAGACATGTACATCAAAGAGTTGCGTTTAACACACATGCACAAATTAAAGTTATTACAAATGGGAAAACATTTTTCCTCCTGCCAAAGGAACATGTACTTCCTTCATGAAGAATTTCCTAAACAAATCTCACCAGTTTAATTGCCTATAGAAATTTATTTTTTAAAAATCTTATTTCAACCATATAAATCCCAGGGTAGTCTGAACTTTTAAACTAACACTTTTGTCACTAGCTTCTCTTTGCTATGTCAGAAAAGAAGAAAACATTTCACAGTCATTTTATTTTTTCAATTTTCTCCAGGTTAGAGACTGTCTCAACCTCATAGGCTCAGAAGAAGGTCTTTATTTTCCCACAAAAAGGTAATCCTGAAGTAATATTCACAGCAAGAGGCCATTAGGCAAATGTTGGCCCTTTAGGCTAGTCCAATTCTAAAATTACATATATTGTCCAAATATTTGGATATGTAAAGTATGTAATACTCACAAAGGTGAGATATTAGGCATCAAAATCAGATTTCTGTATATTTATTTTCATTCCTCAACTCTGATCATGGGTGCCTTTTTTAGGTGCCTCTTGCCATTTGAGAAATCAATAAGCAAAAGAGAGATTTGTAGGAGGCCTTAAAGGGAAAGGAAAAGGATTTTCCTCTTAAGCCCTGTTATAGAGTAAGTTATTATTTTTTGGTCTGCAGTAAATTTTTCCCCTATCTGTATGGGCATTCTGCCTGTGAGTTTCAGTTTTCTTATTGCTTTACTAAATGTCTTGAGAGGTCACCAGAAAATTATTACAGTTCATTATTATCCAGAAACACCAACTTCTGACATAAAGTAGCAGTTATTTTTAACTTAATCACAGACTAACATACTTTTGGAACTTGGAAGAAATAATGCTAAAATTGTATAGCTAAAAAAAGAGAGAGAGAGCCTGAATATGCCTTGAGTTTGAGAATTTTTCAATCTTGCTTTATTCTCAGGGATAATTTTCAAACGTGAAATTGAATAGATCAGCTGAGACATGGAATCAGCTTCTATGGAGGTTCGACATAAAACTCATGTAGAGTCTAATCATTCTTCCTAATACTCATTTTTTCACCCACTAAATTATTACCTTCATTAACAGTGATTAAAACTAAGCCTCAAAGCTGGCAGAGTTGGATGGATTCTCACATCCTTCTAATGACTGTAGTCTAAAGCACCCCACTGGGAAATGAGCTCTTTCTGGAGCCTGTGGACACAGAGGAAAGAGATGGCGTAAGATGATTCACAGCGCGTGTTGATATGTAATCGAGAAAATGTTTCAATTCTAGCATGGGGTTTTCCAAAATTGTTTGTTTAAAAAAATGCAACGTGTAATCTATGTTTATTTATACAGCCTAAATTCAGTTGCAAAAATCCTTTGATATAGTCAGGTTCATCATAACACACCATGTAGTAGATAAAAATGTCCATAATTGCTCATTTCTTTGACTGGAGTAATATGTTGCATGTAGCTGCAAAATTAATTACCTTATTTTATAAATCATTGTCAAATCTTGATTACAGTGACAATGGTGGCTTCTAAAACTTTTAAATAAATTAAGCGGAAATGTCCACCGGTCCTGTAATGTAATATCACCTATCATTTAGATACAGGGAGATTATTTTCAGAAACTACATTACTAATGAGAGAACACAGCAATTATTTTGGCATGAAAATAATTCCAAATCAACTTTCAACCTTTAAAGTTTTATAAACATCGTAAAAGACATGAAAGAAAAATTTGCTTCAAGAGTATTTCTTTAAATAGATAAATAAGCTGTTCTGAATGATGTCTTTAATTTGAGAAAACTGATTTAATGTGGCTGTTATCTAATAGTGATCAGTAAATTCACAACAGGGGATGATAAATGAGATTAAGGGAAGACTTAAAAATAAACACATCCAAGGGCAGAAAACAATATTAAAAAAATGGGAATAAAGTAACTAAAAGAAATTTAAGAAAATTAATTTTATAATTGAATACATGTGTACTTGATCTTCAAATACTTGAGCAGCTATAAAGGACTGAAAATAGCATGACTATTTGAAAAAACATGTGTCATGATATTTAAGGTGGAAGCTTTGTGTTTTTTTTTCTTGTCCTTTGTATCTTGCCCCTAAAAACTAATATCTAGAAGCTATATGTCAGTAAGAGTGAGCAGCTTCTCTGACTGTTATCATATGACGTCCTTCATCATAGTTCTGGTTTTCTGAATGATCAGGCTGGGAAAACAGATGGTAGAGAAAATCCTAGCATGTGTTTTCTCTTTTAAATGAAATGCTAATTTGGAAATACTACTGCTTGACCCAATTGATGCCATAGCTGTAGGGATTAAACAGAAGTTTGTCAAGGGAGGTAGAATTTATGACTGTATGCTTATTTGCCAATTCCATTATACTAACTTAAAGAAGGGAAAAAATCTGTATCTCCCTGGGATTTGTGTTCAAACAAATTGCAAATAAAATAGTTGCTTTGGTTCACCATAGTTACATTTGCTTAGCTTTTAAATTGTAATCATGTAGACCAATTTTTTTTTAAAAAGGCAAAACTGAAAATAAAGAAATAGGAGTAGAGAAGAGAGAAAAATTAAGAGAGATTACTGATGATTAATCTTAATCTTTAATCAAGCTAGAGAAAGAAAGAGACATAACAGAAGAAGGGGCATGCACAGCTTGTAAGACTGGGCGAAGGGAGTGAGGGGGGCATTTTTAAGCAATAGTTTTGCAATCATTGGTGGTCAAAAGGTGTTAATAGTTGTAGAGCAGATGATTTGTGGAGGAAGTAAATGGAGAGAAGGGTGGATGGTGAATTTCAAGTGGTGGGAGACACATTCGGGTTGGCATGAGGCATGACAGAAGGGAGAGAACTTCTGATAAAGAAAAGAGAGGGAGAACCATGAGGTTCATGCATGAAAAATGAACCAGCAGGAGACAGAGACAGAGCTTAATGATGTGAGGAAATAATCAGACAAAATAACCACTCGAAAATGGTGGGATTCTTATTCTAGACATATGTAGATGTTGTGAAGTCATGTCCTTGGAAGGGAAGGACTAGATTTAGGTGATATATATTTGCTGCCTTGAAGAAAAACACTTAAGTCCAAATCCATAGTGCTTTTCTGATAAAATAAATGTTTCTTAGAAGACATTATTCTTTCCCTTGGCAATGGGGAGGGAATTTTGGTTTAAGTTAGAGAGATGATTACCATGAAGCCTGTTCTTAGAATTATGAAGTCCTGCATTTCAGAGATGTTATTTCATTTAAAAAGCAGGATTGACTTATGAGACATGAAAGAAAGAAAAATGATACCACTATGTGATCAGAAAAGCAGTTCACAGCTAGCAATACTCTCTTAAAATGAAATACTTAATTTTTAAACTCTAGAAAACCAACATTAGTTTAAAGATAAAATTTAAAATACATGAGGAATGACTGAGGAAGGTCAAGGTATAATGGTGAGATGCCAGGGGAAGTACATAAACTTTAACAATTTTATAGTAACTCTCTAGAAACTTACGACAGCTCACATTGGTTCCCTGTAGGTCATGGCATTGGTAATGAAGACGTTCTTTTCATCATAAACACTCTCACTGTGGGAAGTGTGTTGGTTTAATAAAATGGCCATGGAAAAGAACTCTGAAAGAATGAATACATCCACCCATTTTAAGGAGCCAAATATCTATTACCACCTACAGAATCAAATCATGAAGGACATAGAATGAATGAATGTGAATAAAACCCTGAGAAAAGCGCCTATAGAGAATGTAAACTAAGTCAAACTCAGGAGAGGATGCCAGGTGCAAATGAGGTCTATGCCTCCCCACCCAGTGCTCACCTTGCAAGAAATGAGCAGTGCATGGGAGGGTGAAGAGGGGAGCCTCTGCGAGGACCCTTTCAGGATTAGGAAAGAGGGTGAAAACAGGCAGTAATGGTGAAAGACCAAGCAAAAGATAAAGAAGCATTGTTTCCTGCCAGATGTCACTGCTAAAGGAGAGTGAATAGCATGATAAATAGCTGAGAGGGGGAAGATCTCTGAACATTAACAGTGAGGCTTTGAGGACAGTTCTGCTCCTGATACAATTCAAAGAGCTGAGATTTTTCAAACAGAAAGATGTAGGCTCCCATTCTAAATCTGTGCTTCTTAGTGGCTGGAAATTGAGCAATGCACTTCACTTTTCTCAACTTTAATTTTGTTACTGGTAAAATGGAAGTCCCTATAGCTACGCAAAAAGATTCCTGCTAAATACCGCCTTCCAGATGTTTGCAAAGACCCATTTCATGAACATATGTGTAATAATCATGTGCTGCATTTCAGTCACTGTCTTATGTGCGGAGGATATAAAAATGAATATGACAAAATGCGTGCTTTTGTAGAATTTAAGATCTGGTTCTGGAGACAAGCAGGCAGTGTTTAATATGGAAGTTGTGGTAAATGCTGTTAAGCAAAGAATAAAAGGAAAAAGAAGGGCGATTAATGATGCTATCTCATCTAGGTCTGTTGGAATTTGCTTTAAGTAAAATGTGGTAAAAAAAAAAAAAAAAAAAAACAAACCTGTGTTTGTGTGCATGTATATTTAAAGATACAAAGTAGATGAGGAGGTTTCAGGCACAAAACACAGCATTGCACCAGACAGGGCTAGAAAATGGTACAGCTTTAACCGAAGAGAAGTTTTAGAACAAACCAAAGAAAATATAAATATTATTTTTAAAAATAATTGTATCGGTTAAATCATTATTTTATACTGATGGGAGAAATACACTGATGCGTGTATCGATCGTGATATGCTATTGGGACCAAGTAAGAGGAAATTGAGTAGTTAGGGTTGTGGGGGCCTGGGCGGGGCTGAGACCAACATACTAAAGGGACCTTCCTATTTATTTGGGCAGCTCTGGACATTCTCATGAAGATAAGCACATTAAATGTAAGTGAAGTGAGGTAAAAGATGAGACTGCTGTGTTATTTCAAGTCACATGGTTAAATTACACAGAATGTATGATTATAGGCTACAAGAAAACGGAGTGAGAATGTAAAATATTAGAGAGAACTCGAGGGTTGAGTTTTTGAGTCATACCTAAGTTTGAGCTGATTTCACCATCCTAAGAGACCTTAGGAAACCTCCGTAAGATGACTTTTTCACCAGTAAAATATGAATAAAATTGCTACTCAAAGAAGTTATGATGAAACTATGGACTTCCCAAAACTTTCTATGACAGTCTGGGGAAGAAAGCTGTCTTTTACTGTCATTGTATGTTGAGAGACGGGTTGAGACCCCCAGTAGTTTCTCACCTGTGGAGAGGTGAGTGGAGTTGGTATTGATGATGATCATCTGAGAAGCAGGAGGATCGGTGAGCAGGACTCGAGGACACATGCCCATGAGCAGTGGACTCAGTTTGACCAATATTACCAGGCAGCCACAGTGGCTTAAAAGCATATGCTTTATTTATTATTTTTCTACAGGTACAGTGTGGACTGTCCATGACTGATGTGATGTTCTTTGAAATTTTAGAGAACTAGACTTCCAGCTTTGTTTTGTCATATCTATTCTCTTATTTCTACCCTCTATCAGGCCTCATATTTCCTAGATCAGAAGCCTGAGGAGGAGTGGGAGATGAAATGGAACAGTGTCGCTTAGTTTTCTGCCTTGAAGAAATTTCCCAGAAACCCCATTTGTCTACTGAAACTACACCTCGCTGCATAGCCCCAGTTGCAAGGGAGATGCAAAAATGTGTTCTTTACTGGGACGCATGACCACCAGGAATGAGGCCGGTGTCCTGCAACTAAGAAAGAATGGATAAATGAATAGTCAGGCACAAGAAGGCTCAGCCGTGAAGTTTCATCAAATGTACTGAGGATGATCAATTGGAGAACAAGGTAACAAAACGTTTTGGCAAAGAACAAAATGACAGTATCAACACAGTGGGAATTTGTCTATTTGTCTAGGAAAAATAGACAAGTACTTGACAGGTGGAGCTTGGTTGTTATGGGGCTGACCACACATGTTCTTCTGAGAGTTGTCTGGAATCCTCCCATGGCAATCTGAACTCCCTGAAATGGGATATTTGGTCACCTTTCAATGAAAACACAAGGAAAACTCAGAATTACTCCAAAGTATAGGTCAAAAGTGGTCAACAAATGAGGGGTGTATGTGTGTGTGTGTGTGTGTGTGTGTGTGTGTGTGTGTGTGGTTTCCCTGTGTGCCATTATGTTTTATGTTAAGAACACAGAGGATAAAAGCAATAACCAGCAAGCTGCAAATGATATCTTTCTGAGTTTGGGAGAAATAAAAGTAAACTTCTGAAGAGATAATACATTCAAAACAGACAGAAGGGAGCACACTAACAAGATCCTAAATAAAGAAACCAAATCACGTATTATTCAAGGAAGGTTTATACACATACAATGGAATTGAATTGATAAGAAGACTTAAAGTATTTTTTGAGGCTGCAGGAAATAACTGGGATAAAGTAAATATCACAGAGAATGTTTATACAAAGCACTACTTAAAGCCGTTTTAGAGTTTCAGGGAAATAAAGAGCATCTCTGCATAAAAAGTGTGGAAAAGGGTAAAACACAGTACATAGATCATGCACTCACACACACTCACAGAGTGAAGAGTTTCTAAGATGACACTTAAGGATTCTGAGGGAAAATGAACATACTACAAGGAGAAAGAATGTTGCCAACTTGAAAGAATAAAAGATGATAATTTCGAATAAAAGTGAGAGTCTAAAATGCCTTCAGATTAATATGTGAAAGAAGGAAATGTATCCATACATTCATTTTGCAAGTTTTAGTTCCAGCTTAGTGCTATGTATACAATGCTGAGTATTCACTCATGGAGAAAAGGAGGTAGGAAGATGATATCTTTGTAATGAAATTGCTATACAGTGAAATAATTTTTGAGGGAAACCATAACATGTGAGGAAGTTAAAGAACTGTCACCAGCACCTTGAGTCTCACTGAGTAGTCTAATGAGGATTTGAAAATCAGGTCAATGAAATTGTTCCTATAAGTCTAAAATGAGATCAATATAGAAAATTACAGAATATAGGATGGGCGTAGTGGCTCATGCTTGTAATCCCAGCACTTTGGCAGGCCGAGGCCGGCGGATTACAAGGTCAAGATATGAAGCCTGGCCAATTTGGTGAAACCCCTTTCCTACTAAAAATACAAAAATTAGCCAGGCATGGTGATGCCCAGGTACTCAGGAGGCTGAGGCGGGAGAATCGCTCAAACCCAGAAGGCGGCGGTTACAGTGAGCCAAGATCATGCCACTGAACTCCAGCCTGGCGACAGAGTGAGACTTTGTCTTAGAAAAGAAATATCTGTGCAAATTACTTTAGGAGATAGGGTTCGATAGGACCTGAATGCATGCAGCCTGAAAAAGAACATGGAAATGTCTAAATATGAAAACAACTAAAGAAGAAATATTTATTGGGAGTAGTCTTTATCAGCTACAGAGACATAGATAAGGGAGCATTTCATGAGGAATTTATCTGTGTCCACTAAAGTGTTGTTCAGAGGCCAAGGTAGGTGCGCTGCTCTTTAATTCCTGGCCTGTTGATGGATGGCAGAGGCTTTTGGTGGGAGAAGGATGCATCAGGCTGCCTTGGCATCATGCCACTAGCACATCTTTTTCAAAACTGCTTCTATTTATTTTGACTCTGAGCCATCAGATGACTTTCTGCTTTTGTTTTCCAACATTGCTTGACTATAGGGAGATATTTGAATGTATTGGTCCTTTGTCAATAAAAGTACTCATTATGAATTAGCATTGTCTTACTATTAACGACTATGCGTTCTGCTAAATTTTCATCTGTGCTGAGACGTATGTTGTTATAATCTCCCACCCGAAATAACAAGAAACGCAGACAAAATATGGGAAGTGACAATTTTCACTACACTGGAACTTAGACTGCAAAGAAGCGTATTTCCAGAGAGGACAAGAAAGTGCCAGGGTGAGCACTAAGCTTGTTCTTGTTTATTACCTTTGGAAAGTTTCCTGTCCACAGCTTAGAAAAGGGATCCCCAGGTGGCTCCATGCAGATTCTCTGAGCTGAGGTTGTGTGAGACAACTCAAGGTCTCAGGACAGAGGACCTGCCAGGAGGGAGCGCCACAGAGTGAGAAACTCAAACAGATGCGAGGAGCCCTCTGGAGTCCTTATCTTAGTATCGATCATTGCACGTGTGTGAGAAAACTGCCCGGGCCTAGAGGGAAAAAAAGGAAGGAATTAAAGATAACACTTCCTGATACTCAGACAAGGGCCAACAGTAAGATACAGTTAGTCCGCGACTGAACAGTGCCTAACAAATCTTGAAAGCAACCTCAAAAGGATTCAGTTGTTTCTAAGTAAATAACATCATTTCACAATGAAGCTCAAGAATAGTTATAAGAACAAAGGTACTCAATACCACATAAGGTAAAGTTCACATTACCTGCTGCTCTAAACTTCTATTCCCAGCAAAAATAACATTCAATGAAGCCACAGTAAAGACTCTTACTTTGTAAGGAGTACAAAAGGTGGCAGAATTCATCACAATTAGTCCTTCGCTTGAAAATACTATCCCATAGGACAGAGAAAAATGACATCAATGGAAACATGGATCTACACAATAGGTCAACATCCTGGAGAGGATGACTTTGTGACTTCTATGTCATGCCTAGAACAGAAGGAGAGAAGCAGAATTATAGTATGGTAAAGTTCTTATTCTACAACTGACGTGGTGTAATATAACCTGAAAGTAGATTGTATTTTTAAAATATGTATCTTCCAAACTCTAAAACATCCACAAAAATAAGAAGAGCTTATGCCTAATGAGCTAACAGAGGAGGTAAAATAGAAAATGTATATATTTCTATATTATACACATACACACAGACAAACACAGACACAATACCCTCAAAGAAGGCTGAAAGATAATTTAAATCTAAACTTGCCAGCTGTTATGTTAAATGTAAGCGGTCTAAATACCATAATTAAGAGGTAGGGATTGACAGATTGGATAACAAAGCAAGACCCAGCTATAAGCTGCCTATATGAAATTTATATTAAAAAAAAAAAAGTCCAAACAGGTTAAAAGTAAAAGGAAGTTATATATATATATATATATATACACACACACATACACACACACACACTATGCAAGCATAAATTTAATAAAAGCTGGAGTAAATATATTAATAAAACAAAATAATTTTTAGAGCAAATAATATTACCAGGAATAAAGAAGATAATTTTATAATGATAAAAGGAGTGAAGTCATCAAAAAGTCAAAGTTATCCACAATACTTATGTACCTAAAACAGAGCTTCAAGATACATGATATAAAAACTGATAGAACAACAGGCAGATTATAATTAAAGATTTCAATGTTTCTCTCTCGATAAGTGCTGAACAAGCCAACAGAAAATTCGTAAGGATATAGGAGACTTGACAAATACCATCAGAACAATTGACCAGATTGTTAGTTACAGGACACTCTATCCTGTAACATCAGAATGTGTATTCTTTATATTTCTTCTCAAGTTCACATAGAACATATTTAAGTAGAAGCTATATTCTGAGCTCAATTAATTTTCAAACATTGAAATTATACAAAGAATATTCTCTGACTACAATAAGATTCAATGAGAAATCAATAACATATCTATGGAAAATCATCAAATTTTTCAGAAACTAATAAATTCTAAATAATTCATGAGTAAAAAGGAAATTAAAGAGGAAATTAAAAGTATACTGAATTGAATTAGAATGAAAACACAATATATTAAAGTTTTTGAGATGCGGCTGAAGTTAGGCTTAGAAGAAAACACTTATGAGAAGAAGAACCTCAAGTCAATAACCTCAGCTAAAACGTTAAGGAACAAGGGAAAAAATTAAACTAAAATAAAGAAAGAACACAATAAAAGTTAGAGTATAAACTTTAAAATAGAAAACATAAAAGTAATTGTAGAAATCAATGAAACCACATACTGGTTGTTTAAAGAAAACCTATAAGATGGATAAAATCACTTTCATTTTACAGATGTTCAAAAGGAACAAATCACGATCAACTTTATGCCAATATCTTCAGCAACTATGTTAAAATAGAAAATTTCCCTCAGTGATACCAATACTCAAGAAGAAACAGATACCCTGAATGTCCTATGTTCATTAAAGAAATTTACTTTGTAGTTCAAAACCTTATCAATTAGAAAACTACAGGTTCAAATCAAATCAAAATATTGAAGAAAAAGTAGTGCCAATACTACACAATTCTTCTAGAATGGATAGAGGTAGAAGTACCTCCCAGCTCATTCAATGATGCCAGCATTACTCTACTTCCAATACTTGATAAGGATAATACAAGACAAAAATAAAATATAAAAACTACAGACCAATATACCTCATGAGCATAAATATAAAATTTAATAAAAAATTTGACAAAAGGAATTTAACAATAAATAAAAGGATAATATATGATAATCTACCATTGTTTATCCCAGAATTATAGTCTATTTAAAATTTGAAAAACAGTCAATGGAACCCTGTATATTAATAAATTAAATGAAATTATATGATTTGTTTCCAATAGACATGGGGGAAAAAAAGGCATTTTAGAAAATTCAACATCATTTTCTGATCAAAAACAAAGTCAAGTACAAAACTCTGAGCAGATTGTTAATAGACGGCTACTTCCTCAAGCTGATCAATGGACTCTATGAAGAACACACAGTTAGCACCATACAGAACGATAATATAGTGAATAACTTTCCCCTAATATCAGAAACAAAGTAAGACTATCAGGGCATAGTTTAGCAGTGCTGCCTGCTTCCAAGTCTCATGAGGATGCAATAGTGTGTCAAGTAGAGCTGTGGTCTTATCTGAGGCTCAAGAGGGAAGGATCACCTTCCAAAATTCCATGGTAGTTGGTATCATTCAGCTCCTTGTGGGGTCTCAGGAGGAAGGCCTATGTTTCTGGCCGGCTGCTGGGAGAAGGCAATTCTCAGCTCCATGCCAGGTACATTTTTCAGTATTGCCATTTGCTCCTCAATGTCACAAGGGAAAGAGATTCTCCTTGCAAGATAGGTACATAATCTTATGTAGCATAATCACATAAATATAATTAGTTATAATTGGTCACCTCTGCCATATTCTGTTGGTTAGAACCAAATAAGAGGGTCCACCAATACTTAGAGGAGGACATGGGGTCACCATAGATTCTGTCTGACACCAATTCTCAAAAGAGACCTGAAAACTTATTCACTGAAAACTACAAAACATTGCTGATAGAAACTACCAAAGACTTAAATTTTTAGACATTGGCAACTCAATATTGTTGAAATGTCAATTCTTTCCAAATTGATCTATACATTCAATGTAGTCCTAACAAAAAATTTGTAGAAATAGAAAATTTCTCTAAGAATTGACAAAATTATTTTAAAATTCTTATGGAAATCCAAAGTACCTAAAATGCCCAAAGTATCCTTGAAAAAGAACAAATGTGGAGGAATAACTCTATCTGATTTCAAGACTAATTTAAATCCTCAGTGGTCATGACAGTGTGGCATTTGCTTAACAGTGAACAATAGATAAATTGTCCATTTATGGAACAGAAGAGAAAATTTATAAATTGATTCAAACATATGTGGGCAATTTTTTAAATAAATGTGAGAGCAATTTAGTAGAGAAAGGATGATCTTTTCGACAAACAGTGCAGGCAGAATTCAATATACATGCTCAACAAAATAAACTTAGACGCATACCCTATACTATTTATAAACATTATCTGAAAATGAACGACAAAGCTAAATACAAACCCTAAAAATGTAAAACCTCTAGAGAAAAATGGGAGAAGATCAACACAACCTACACACAGAGAAAATTTTTGTGAGCCTGAGTTGGAGAAACGTCATAGAAACAACACAAAAAAGAACTATCCATACAGGAACATACTGATAGATCAAAAACAAAGAAACCTTTATCAAAAAGATATGCTTTCATGCTTCCAGAAACAAGGGTAAGAGCGAAAAATCAGTAATAGCCTGGAAAACATATTTGAAAATAATATATTTAACAAGTGTCTTGTATCCAAAATATATAAAGCACTCTCACAAATTATTAATAACAAAACAAATGACCCAATAAAAATGGCCAAATAATTTTAACAACTACCTTATCAAATGTATATAGATAGTAAATAAGTGCATAAGAACATAATTTGGCATCATTAACCATTAAGATTGAAATTAAACCTACAGTGAAATATTACTATCGCTACTCATTTATTAGAATGGGTAAAATTCAAAAACAAAACAAAAAAAACACTGTAGCTTGATCATGACAAATGCTTGTATACCTGCGAAAGAACTGGAATACTAGTGTAATGCTTGCAGGACTCTACCATCGTACAAATACTTTAAAATGCAGTTTTGCAGTTCCTTAAAATATTCAACAAACATATTGTATTATACAGCCAGCCCACTTCTAGGTAATTACTACACATAAATAAAACAATATGTCCATACAATGGCTTTTACTTTAATGTCCATAGAAGCTTTATTTGTAATAGTCAAAATCTAGAAAAAACAAACAAACAACTTGAAACAGGTGATAAACAGACCGTAGCATAACTATGGAATGCAATGCAATGCAATAAAAAGAAGGAACAATTAATCCATACAGCAGGAATAAATCTTAAAATGATTATGTTTTGTGAGGGGCGAAAAGAATGCTATTAAGTGGTTTCATTTATAAAAATTCTGGAGAAGGAAAACTAACATACAGTGATGGAAAACAGGTCTTTCCTCTGGCCCATGGTTGGGGAGGGTTTGAAGAGAAGAGTTACAAAAGGCTCAAGGAAACTATTTGGGGTGATATGTATGTTTCTTGTCTTGATTGTGGAAATGGTCAAGAGTATATAAAAGTCCCCTAAATTATGAAACGAAACATGTTAAACATGTACAGTTTATTGTATATTAGACAAACTTGAACAAAGCTGCTAAAACAATAATTCCTTCACCAACAAATTAAACTTACTATTGATAATGTGAATGGTTTCTTTCTGAGCCTGAAGACGGATGCTTGAACATTGATTTATGACAAATCTTAAAATATATCAGCAGACACTATGGATTTGACCAGCTTCCTTGTCACCTTTTTGGCCTTACCAAAAATTTTGGTTTTCACATATAAGATAAATTTTTTCTTTTTACTTGAACTTTTACAAACCCTGTGAAGAAACTCCAAAGGGCTACATAGTTAGAAGGTGGTGCTAATTAGACAAAACTTGGTATTTATTTATAGTCCAACTATCATTTCAAGTTCTTAAGCAAAAGTTGTTAATTGGCTATAATAGGTCATATTTTCCTTGGATAACTTTTAAATAGTTGTTATCTCATTCTGCACAAATAGTTGTTATCTCATTCTGCACAAATAATATGATTAGGATGATATATTAGGTTAGGCAAGAATCTAGTCTTATATCACTTACTGCAGAATAACTGCATCTTATGTATTTAGAATCCCAAAGGAGCTGCTGTAACCTCATTTTATAATTCATTCATAAAGCCGTATCAAGGATAAGAACAATAACAACAAAACAATGCTTCACAGATTTCTACACAACTTAATTTCTGATTTCACTACACTTTTAAGTTGAAAGTTGTGTTCTCAACTCAACACCGACTTACAAACTTTCCAAACAAAAGCAAAGTACCTAAAATTATTGGATTTTCTCCATTCACATTCTCAATTAAAATAATTCTGATCTTTGGCTATTACTTCTGTAACAAATAATTTTCACAAGTTTGTAAGAATTTTAAGCTATAGATTATCCATCAGATGCAGAAACTGTATCAATTGATATCAATCCCCTATCTCTTCCTGACCTGGAAGAAGTGTGTATTTCCCAGCTCTTCGTAGTTTAACAGGGACCACGTAATGGTAAAGGTCAATGGAATGTGAGCAGAAGTGATGAATTCCACTTCCATGACTATGAAAATCTGAATCCAGATACCAGGCTCTTTCTCTTCACTTGAGATGTTAAAGCACCAAAATGGAAGCTACTCAAAGTGCTAAGTTATGGCTTCGAGGAGAGTTACCTCACCTATCTCAGAATGCTTTATGAATAAGAAACACATTTTCATAAATGTGGCTTCACTTCCAAATATCATCTCATTGGGGATAGAGCTTTAACATATGAATTTGGGGGGAACACAGTTTAGTCAATAGTGCTTTCTCACTGCCCCTTTCAAAATGCTTCTCATTCTTCAATGAAAAATACATTCACTCCATCCCAACAGCCTTTACCCATTGGTCTTGACACTCTTGTGGAAAATCACTTGACCACATGTATGAGTGTTCTTTTGTGGGAAGTCTATTCTATTTCATTAGTCTGTATGGCTGCTTTTATTCCAATATCACCCTGTTTGAATAACTGTAGCTTTGTATTAAGTTCTGAAATCAGAGTTTAAGTTTTTCAACTTTGTTCTCTTTCAAGATTGCTTTGACTATTTGAGATAAATTGAGATTCTATGTTAATTTTAAATGGGATTTTTTTTATTTTTGGAAAAAAAAATAAGACCTAACACCATAGAAAACCTAGGCAAAACCATTTAGGACATAGGCATAGG
>CAUYQU010050347.1:0-13060 GCA_963574635.1 Cheracebus regulus | reverse complement strand
TTTACACTGTTGGTGGGAGTGTAAATTAGTTCAACCATTGTGGAAGACAGTGTGGCAATTCCTCAAGGACCTAGAAATAGAAATTCCATTTGACCCAGCAATCCCATTACTGGGTATATATCCAAAGGATTATAAATCATTCTGTGATAAAGACACATGCACACGTGTGTTCATAGTTGCACTGTTTATAATAGCAAAGACCTGGAACCAACCCAAATGCCCATTGATGATAGACTGGACAGGGAAAATGTGGCACGTATACACCATGGAATACTATGCAGCCATAAAAAACGATGAGTTTGTTTCCTTTGTAGAGACATGGATGAACCTGGAAACCATAGTTCTCAGCAAACAGATGCAAGAACAGAAAATCAAATACTGCATGTTCTCACTCATAGGTGGATGTTGAACAATGAGAACATATGGACACAGGGAGGGGAGCATCACACACGGGGTCTGTTGGGAGGAAACAGGGGAGGGACAGTGGGAGGTGGGGAGTTGGGGAGAGATAGCATGAGGAGAAATGCCAACATAGGTGATGGGGAGGAAGGCAGCAAATCACACTGCCATGTGTGTACTTATGCAACAATCTTGCATGTTCTTCACATGTACCCCAAAACCTAAAATGCAATTAAAAAAAAAAAAGAGATGCCAGCATTTTAAAGTTCATTTTGTAGAATAACATATAAAGTGTGAGATAATTTTTGAAAAATTATTGTAACTCAGTTATCTTATTTAAAGACCTTTTACTAGTAAATGTAATCTTTGTATACTGTATAGGTTTGAACTGGCAGATTGCAGCCAATTAACTTCCTTTGAAATGCAGATTGTCATAAGGTTTTTTGGTACACAGTGCTCTGAAATTATCCCTTAACAGTGGAAAAACCTCTAACTCAAGAAAAGCATTTGACAGCTGCAGTGGCTGTATCCAAATGTTTTCACAAATTTTCATTTCCTAAACAAACAGAAGCGCACTGTGTTCAATAAATTTAATTAGCAGGTTGTCCTCTAATTTGGTCTCATAACAATCTGTCCATGTTTTCCTTAAAATAGCTTCATAATAGAATAAAAAATGGTATTACTAAGCCATTTTCAATTCCAATAGGCTAACATTTGGCATTTCTTGGGACTACTATTTTATTTTTTCCTCAAGAAACTATTAACTAATGATGATATAGCCAGTTATAAAAATATATGCCTAAATACCGAACTTGAATACATATAATAACATGTAAGCTTATTTATATAGCATATATGTATACATACATACACACATGCATATGAGCATATATATATCATATATACATATCATGTAATATGGCTCGGTCCATTAAGTCATACCTCTGCCACTTATTAGTTATGTGGTTAAGAACTGGTTACTTTACACTGCTGAATCTCAAAATCTTCATCTATAAAATGTGAATATTAGTAACACCAGCTTCATACTGTTGCTTAAGTGACTAAATAAACCCAACCTCAAGGGCTTAACCTGGCTCCTCACAAAAGCTCAACAGATGTCACCCCCTCTCGTTTGTCTTCACTGAACTCAGAGTAACTACACTCAACATAAGCTCAGTGTGCACCCCAAAATGAAAAAGTAAAAGTTGCCATTGGATATTTAATTTTCAAAAAACATAAAATAGTTGTAGCAATTAAGAATGTGTGAATAACAGAAAGTCCAAATAATCTTTCAGTCATTCCACTGCTTTTTCACTTAACCATTATTCAGGAGATAGGCTGTTATGAATACCAGCTTTTCGGCTTAACAGTGTTGTTATCATGAAACCTTACTTTAAACCAGTGGTTTTAAGATGGCTGCTACAAATGTATTTATCACAAAAATGTTCATGGCAGAAGAAGAGGTCTGGAAGTGGGGACAATCACATTTCTTCCTTGTCCTTTTATCAGGAAGTCATTAGATTTCTTACAACTTCTGATGAGAATTTTGCTGATTAATTACTAGTATTGTCTGTGTCATGTGGTTATTTTGAGCTGCAAGAGATACTAAAACAACAAGCTGGTACCTTGTTGTGTTCAACAAATTCAACGTTGTTTTAACAGGAAAGAAAGTGAGAACTAGATGTTGGGTAATATTTTAGTATGTGTCATAATAGTCATCAAGGGAAGTATCAGAATTCAGTTAGTCTTCCATATACTCATTTTATGGTTTACTATTTATTGTTTTAATATTGAATTTCCTAATGGAAAATAGTACCACAAACTTTTCATTGCTTAGTTCTTCTGAAGCTTTAATGTAGTACTAATATGAGGAGATTTTACTTTGTCACTGACATTTTTATGTGATTTTGTTTGTTTTTCTTGAAAAAGAAACAGCAGTTGGGCAAAAGTGCTACTGGGAAAATTGTCCCCAATCACTCAGTTCACTCATTACACTGTAGCTACACTGGCTTTACTTATTTTTCTCAAATATGCCAAGCTCCTCTCTACCTTATGTCTTTCCTGCCTGTTCTTCCTTCAGTTTGAGAAAACTCTACAAGACCAGATCTCTAACCATGACTGCTGTTTTCCCAAGCCTGAATTCTCCACTGGGTTTGGTTCAGATGTCCCTCCTTGGGAACACCTTTTCTGACCAGATGTGTCTTCCAGCAAGCCTCATCTCATTAAGCCTATTTTATTAATTTTCCTTTTATAATTTTCTTCCTGTGAAACTGATTTTTATACATTTACTTGCTTAGTTGTCTTACTCTTCCAAATTTAATATAAGTTTCTTGAGTTAAGGGACATTTGTCTGATCCATCCCTGAGTTTTCTGAACCTAAAACAGGGCTGAAATTATAGTAGTCACTTACTAAATGTTTGTTAAACAGATTAAGTCATTCTTAACACAGGGTTTTTGGTCACCAGGTAATTAGAGCAAGAGTATTTATATGCACATTAATATTTAAATATTTAATTTCATCAGGATGAAATGGATTAATCTGTTCATCTCAGCAATTGAGATGTACAGACTGTGTCCACCTTACTGTGTTTAATTAACTGTTTTCATCTTTATAATGGTGCAAAAGCAGTACATACTCAGTAGAAACTGTACTTCAAACTTTGAATTTCCATCTTTTCTTCGGCTAACTGTATACATAGGTATGAGAGCTTCCTATCGTGCTGGGCAGCAGTGGTGAGACGCAGCTGCCCAGAATCTCACGAGGGTAAGTAATCAATACTGTACTCTGAAGTGCACGGTATTCAG
Organism: Cheracebus regulus; assembly: GCA_963574635.1. Lineage (NCBI taxonomy): Eukaryota > Metazoa > Chordata > Mammalia > Primates > Pitheciidae > Cheracebus > Cheracebus regulus. The sequence goes on along the minus strand of CAUYQU010050347.1, from coordinate 9,856 downwards.
TAAGGTACATGAGATATTTAACACCATTATAAAATAGGTTTGTATTAAATGATTTTGACCAACTATCGGCTAATATAAATGTTCTGAACATGTTTAAGATAGACTAGCTTAAACTATGATGTTCAGTAGATTAAGTGCGTCAAATGCATTTTTGACATATGATATTTTCAACTTATGTTGGATTTATCAGGAAGAAACCTCACTGTAAGTGGAGGAGCATCTATACATGAGAGTGTGCCTTCTTATGTCTAACAGCACTTGATAGACGTTGCAGCTCAGTCAGCTTTCATTTATATTATTCCATGGCAAAACAAAACAAAACAAAAACCCTGATTTTCATTAACACAGACTTCAAATATTCAGTCATTTATTTGTCACCAAATCTTCCTGCCTGAGTGTTGTACTCTCCTTTTTCTATACCTGATGTGAAAATTAAATATTAATTTTATAATGTAATTTTCTCCAAATAAAAAGTGGGTAATATATCTGAACAGACATCTCACTAAGGAAGATATACAGATGACAAATACACAAGTTAAAGATACTCAATATTATACATCATCTGGGAATTGCAAATTGAAACAAGATAACATTCATACCTACTCCATTACTTAATGTATTGCTATCATAATGGCAAAAATCCAGAACACTGGCAAAACCAAATGCTGGCGAGGATGTGGAGCAACAGGGACTTTATTTCTGATGAGAATGAAAAACTGTACAGCCACTTTGGAAGACAGTTTGACAGCCTCTGACAAAACTGAAAATACTTTTACCATATGATCCAGCAATCATACTCCATGGCATTTACCCAAATAACCTGAAAATTTAGGTTCATCCAAAAATCTGTGCATAAATGTTTATAGCAGCTTTCTTCAGAATTGTCAAAACTTGGAAGCAACCAAGATATCTGTCAGTGGGTGAATGTATAAACAAATTGTGGTACAGGTATACAATGGAATATTCACCAATAAAAAGACCCAAGCTATCTAGCCATGAAAAGACATGCAGGAATCTTATGTACAAATTTCTAGGTGAAAAGAAGCCAATCTGAAAAGGATGCATGTAGTATAATTTCAAGTATCTGACTTCTGGAAAAGGCAAAACTATGGGGTCAGTAAAAAAAAAAAAATCAGTATTTGCCATTTGTTAGTGGCATGAGGAGTGAGGAGGGATGACTAGTTGGAGTGTAGGGGATATTTTAGAGCAGTAGAACTATTCTGTATGATACGCAATGTTGGATGTGCATCATTATAAGATTGTTAAAACCCATAGAATGTACAACACTCAGAGTGAGGCCTTAAACTATGGATGTTAGTTAATAATAATGTATCAATACTGACTCATCAATTGTGACAAATGACCACACTAATGCAAGATATTTATAAAGAGAACACTGAGGGTTAGGTGGGGTTAAAACTGCTCAAAAACTGATTTCTATTTTTAAAAATGTAATTATCAAAGAGTAATATTTAAATATAGAACACCTCTCTGGTAAATTCTCTGTTTTAACAACTTGTTATGAGAACTTAAATGGATGATTTGATTTATCATTCCTATTGACAAAAACTCTCCTTTGGACAAAACTGTAGTTAGGCTCTTCTGAATCCTTTCTGACGAGGCCTGACCCTGGGCTTCAGTCTCTATCCTTGTACAATCCATTTTGAGCAAGAATCTTGCTAAGTTATTTTACTGAAAATCTCCCACCTTTGGACCTGGCCACCTTCTATATATCATCCCTGGCCTGACTTCAGCAAGAATTATCTCGAATTTTTCTAACAAGAATTCTCCTTATCTGAGATGTTTTCTCCCAGTAATTTTCCATCTACTCCTTGCTCCTTGACAATGAATTTCCACATGAACATACTGTGTGTGGAGTCAAGCCCAGTCACTGTTTTTCACTGCAAGACCTCATTGTAGTGGTCTCTATACCTAATGATAGTTTCCCCTCGAATTGGGGCTTCCTTACCATCTTTACATGATTAGATATTTTTTTTCTTTAACACTATCAGATCCATCAATTTATTATTTTCCATCCCTTAAGTCAGTTAAATAACCAAAAGCCAAGACTTCCTGAAATTCTGTTTAATTCAGGACTATAGGAGTCTGTATTTTTCAAAGTTCTCTCTGGAATGGCTTTTATGATTGTTTACCAAATGAAGTATTAATCTTCTTAGAAGCCATTATGCTTTGGAAAACTTTAATGACAAAAAGTAATTTTAATACTAATTGACCATATCTAAACTAAAAAAGTATTCCATTTTCTTCTTAAAAACATAAAATTTTGGCTTTGAGGTAAATAAAACTTTCACTTTTGGAATAGCACACAGAAATTGAAATATGTCATTTTGTTATTCATGAAATAGAAAATAGTGTTTCCCTGTTTGAGTAGGAAAAGAAATTCCAGCCTGGAGGGTCCCCAGTTCTCCCTCCTTTCTTTCTGTGTCCTGACCTAAAATTGCGGAATGCCATGACCACTCTGTGACCCAGCTAGCTACAGGTTTTTCCCAGCAGGCTTGAAACCAAACCGAAGCCTTGAACATTTCTGGGCACTGATAAAGGTAGCTAAATTGTTGCCTAAAACACTGAAAGAAACTGGCCCTGACTCTGTGCCAAATTCCTCAAACCTCCATATAAGCTCCCCAGTGGTCATACCTTGACCTCCTTCCTACAGACATAACTCGGTAGAATATCCCTTTCTTTCTGAATATCCCTTTCAAGAGGATATATTGCGGCACTCTGCACATAGTTCATCTAATAAATAATCTGGTCTGATCAACCTGGTATTGGTGTTTCCTTCTTTGGAATTTCAATTTGCCCTATATATGAATGGTTTGGTGCATTCTCTTGTGAGAATTACCTTGTTACCACTTTTGGTGCAAATCCAGCTGTTCCTTCAGCAGGACAAGACACAACCCTAGCAGAGCACTAAAATTAAGATAGTTTAATATCTGTTAAGGCTTCCATATTATATGGTGCAATACAGCTCATTTTTTTTACATATGACATAGTTAATAGTTCCTGTGTGGTGGTTTTTTTTTTTCTTTTGGTCACAATCTAGGATGAATCAAAGCTGAATATTAAACCATGTTAAAGAAAATAAAAATTAATGTAATGTTTATCAGAATTAACAAAAAGTTGTCATCGTCTCTCTACAGATTTTAATAATCAGCATGATATTATCTAAACTCCATTACTGTTAGACAGTAGAGTAGTTTCATCGTGTTTTTATTTTGTTTTTCTTGACAGATATCTATAGCGCAGTAGAGGTTAGGGATCACGAAAGTGGCCATGTCATTTACAAAGCCTGTGTGATTCATTGATTGCTGGTTTCCTGAGTCACTCCTACAACTAGCCAAAAGGTTATCTTCCCATTGATGAAAGTCTTTTCGGAGACAAGGCAATATAATATATTGATGAAATGTCTAAAGGTGAAAAATACGATTGCAATTTACTGTGAGATTCTAATTAGGAATCTGTTTTATACTTCGCAGTTGAGAGGTAGTTCCATTTGTTTTCTCTTGCTTTTAAGCCAGTGTTTTAAAGCCAGCTGATCACCAGAGGAAGCTTAAACGACAGGTCTGCAATTTCTTTCCAGGTGATCTCATGGCACAATTGAGAAAATAGAAGTCATTTCCAGATACTCATTATCTTGACTGAAATGTGACTCTCCCAAGGATCATACGCATTTCCAGCTTTTCCCTGTTTCTGATAATAAAATTTGCTGCATATGCATAGAATTCTACTCAGCTTTTAAAAGCTGTTACCTCACTTAACAAGACAATAACCCTCTGAGGTCAGCATTACTATCCCTATTTTATACGTGAAGAATCTGAGACTCAAGGATTTTTTGTTTTTTTTGAGACTGAGTTTTACTCCTTTTGCCTAGGCTGGAGTGCAGTGGTGCAATCTTGGGTCACTGCAATCTCTGCCTCCCAGGTTCAAGCGATTCTCCTGCCTCATCCTCCCGAATAGCTGGAATTACAGGCACATGCCACCATGCCCAGCTGATTTTGTATTTTTAGTAGAGACAGAGTTTTACTATGTTGGTCAGACTGGTCTCAAACCCCTGAACTCAGTTAATCTGCCTGCCTCAGCCTCCCAAAGTTCTGGGTTGACAAGCATGAGCCACCATGCCTGGCTGAGACTCAAGAATTTAAATAATCTGAACAAAATTTCAAAACTAAAATGTGGCAACATTTGACTTGCAGGACCCACTTTTTACAACTAATGTTTTCACTCCTGACATACTCTCAGACCAACACAGGGGGAACACTGAATTTATTGTTGCTGTACCTTGCACATCACTTCCATCTTTATGTACAAATAAGTTCTTTGAATCTCAAGCAATTTTGTTAATCTGTACAGTTCTTCATTGCTACCATTTGATAATTTAGTAGTTATACCTCTGTACACACTGTGGCTTCAACCCTGTACTTGAAAGATTTCAATGTTCCCATTTTATAAACTCTTCTCAGCGTTTCTTGATGTTTTCTCCAAGGTTCTTCTCATCCTCTTCAGCAAAGCAGGCTTACAGAGGTGTCTGGACTTAGCTATTGCTCTAACTGCTTCACTCATGAAATGGTAAACTCTGTCATCTCACTTTCAACATGACCAGACTCTGTTACATCTCTCTACCCTTTAATTACTTTTGTTCATTACCTCACGTATACATTGCTCAGTTGATTAGCTCCTTTAGATTCTCACCTGTTTTCCAGTGATGGTCTAGTAATAATAGTAGGAGTAACAATAACAATGTTAATATCACTGATCATTGTTTATAAATTATTTGCCATCCATTGCAGATAGAACTTTATATGTTTTGTAAACTATGTCTCAGAGAAGTAAAGCAAACCATCCAGTGCCATATAGTTAATAATGAAATCCCGTGATGAGAAAACATGTCTACTGGTGTCACTCCAAAGCCTCTATTCTTTTTATTACACCATGGTGCCTCATTAGCACAGATCTTTCTGACATGCACCAGTGGTTATCACTGTCGGCTCTCATCACCTGTTCTGCAAAGCACTACCTGAGTCATCACCATGTAGTCATGGCAAGTCTCTAGTGTTGTGTGGCTATCTTTCTGTATGACTCCAGTCAGCTTCCATTCCAAGTCATCTCATCTGTGAGTGCAAATGTTCATTTATTTTAAATCCATCAAATCCTCCACCAAACAAGTACCTATAGGTCATACAGGACTGCTTGCATAAACACACAGCAGATAACCCTGCATCTTGCTTTATGAGGAAAATTTAGGTTTTTGAACAAAGGATTCCTCAGCGTGCTGTCTCTCTTTTACCTCTTATTCACTTATGTGAACTATGTGCATCATCACAGCAGTCCTTTCTGTCTCTGTAGAAATTATGTCCTCCATCCTCCTATCCAAAGCTATTCTCTCTACTTGAGCTTTAAGATTTCAAATCCTCAGGACCCAGCCCATCAACATCTTAATATATATATAAACATACACACATACATGCATATATATATATACTTCTTTATAATCTCTACTAAATCTATGTACATATAATTTTTAAAAATGATTTTGCCTGCAAGTGACAGAAAGCACTTTTATTACTGGCTGAAGCAAATAGGGGTTAATTTTTTCGCATAGTGGTAAATCTGGGACTAGAAATTTGCTGTCATTGGTTTAAGAGTTTAGCAATGTCAGGAACATTGTATTCTTAATTCTGTCAGTTTTATCCTCTCATGTAAATATGCTGCTGCAGTTCTGTGCATCACGTTGTTTTAGAAGGCTCCCAGCAAACTTGCACTTTGTTTTTATTGGTGAATATTTATTAGTATGATTGTTTTTACAAAGCTAACCAAGATGTATAGTGGATGGTAGGGTAAATATCTAGGTTTTCAAGGTTAAATAATGAAGATAGGGAAGGAAGAAAGGAGTTTGAAAATGGTACTATTCAGTGAACATTCAGTGTCCATCAAAACATACATATACACACAAATATATACAGTCAGTGTCTACTATATTTTTTAATTTATTTTTTATTTTTATTTTTCTTGAGACAGAGTCTCACTCTGTCGGCCAGGCTGGAGTGCAGTGTCATGATCTGGGCTCACTGCAACCTCTGCCTCCCATGTTCAAGCAATTCTCTTGCCTCAGCCTCCCAAGTAGGTGGGATTATAGGTGCACACCACCCCATCTGGCTAATTTTTGTATTTTTAGTAGAGACAGATTTCACTATGTTGCCTAGGGTGATCTCGAACTCCCAACTTCAGATGATCTGCCCATCTTGGCCTCCCAAAGTGCTGGGATTACAGGCGTGAGCCAACATGCCTGGCAAATGTCTACTATCTTTAAAAGAGGAAGATTATGCAAAAGAAGACTGTACCTGATAAAGACTTTCAATTATACTTCCTGTGTTCAACCTGTGTCTTGTTCTTCCCTCTGTGATACTGAACTGACTGCCTCAGGTTTACACCACTTTGGGGGTTTGCTGGTCAACCAGTTTCTTAATTTCTGGTTCCATCTATATGAGCACTTGGAGTTGTGACTTGACTGTCCAGACATAGATGTCACAATGGCTCATCTACTTTCTATCTGAAAACATGAATTGGAAATATCTTGTATGACAATACACATTCTTACATTTGCTTTGCGATTACTATTTTATATATATTTAATTTCTATACTCTCACGTTAATATAGTATTTGGAGAGATATTTAAAAGTGTGTTGAATCTGCCTTCATTAACTGAGAGTTTTATCACACTAGGTTATTTTTTATACCTACGTTTGACACTAGATTCTGATTATTGAGAGGAGAATCTATTAATGTGTTTTATTTTAGTTCCCCAGTACTGTGTTCAGTTCTTGAAAACTTAAATATTGCTGAATGTAAATGGGTGAAATAATTAAAGACTAAAATCTCTCAAGAATTTGAAATTCAAATACCAGAATTGCATCCTACTAGAAATACAGGATTGCCTCCTTAACTACCTATGTGAAGCAGTGACATTTATTTCTTATCGCTGATCTTCAGTTTCCCTACCTGTAATTAAAAATAATACTTTCCATCCTGTATACTTCAAAGTTTATGCTAAGATAAAGTCAAATAATGGATATAAAATGCTTTAAAGTTACAAAATGTTGCAGTTATTATTTTAACATTTTTCTTTTGATAATCATTATGTAGAGGCACTGACAAATTAATTAAATTGACCCAATACTTATTGAGTATTTATTATGTACCAAACATTACTCTTGGTAATGAAGATACAGCAGTGACCATGAGATCAATCTCTACTCACATAAAGCATACCTTTTTGTCTACCTACAGTCCCTGAGAGCAAGTTGCAGTCTTTAAAATTTTTTTTCCTTTTGTGCTCAGTTGCTCTATTCTTGGGGTCTCTTTTTTTGCACCATAATTCTCAGCTTATTTGGGGGGAAAATACTTTGAGCAGAGCACAATGGAATTAGAGTCTCACCCCTTTCTGTGCCAAATTCATTTTTTATCCCTTCCTGTCTCAACAAAAATTATATGGAATCAACACCATTGAGCTCTGTGAAAAAAATAGAGAGACCTGCTTTTTTTGTTCTGCTGGAAGTTGGAGGGCGCTGGGCCTCTATGTGGTAATGCATAGAATCTTAGTTTTTTTCTGCCTTTCTTTGTGTATTGAGTTCAGAGTACAGTGTCTCTATGTAAATATAGACAGTGACATTTAGCAACATGTATTCGTCCACTTTCTATTGTTTAAAAAGAAATAACTTTTAAAATGGGATTATCAAAGGCCAACAAACAGTGGGCTTGAGATGTCTGGGTAAGCTAAGTGGGCATTTTGGTAACATGGGTTCTTTGGCAGGTTTAATTGTGATATTGAAAGAACATCCTTGTTGTTTAAGATGACACTGTTAAATAAAATAAATTCTCTCCTAATGATGACTTGAGCCCTGCTACTCAATTGGAGAGTAAGCAGAAGCTGTAGGTTCTTATTTGGAATTGATATTTGCTATTATAATTTTGTTTCTGTTTATTTTTTAATTTTCTTTTTGTTTCACTGGAAAGGAAAGATGATACCCGGTTTAAACATTAAAAGTGAACAAGTTGCTTTGTTACAATGAAACTAAATGTGTACACACACAAGAGCACACATACACACACATACACACACAGAGCAAGAGGGGTTGCGGGAGAGAGAGAGGAAAAAAAAAAACAAGTTGTATTAGTTTTCCATTTGCTGCTCTGGCTAATTACCACCAACTTAGTGGCTCAATGTAGCCAAACTTGATTGTCTTATACATCCTTTAGATCAAAAGTTCAAAGAACCTCACTGGTTAAAATCAAGGTGTTGATAGCCTCCTTTTTGGAGACTGTAGAGGAGAATCTGTGTCCTTGTCCTTCCAATTTCCATAAGCCATTTGCATCCCTTGGCTCATGGCCTCTTCCTTCATCTTCCAAGCAGTAGTGTTTGAGTGAACCCTTCTCACACTGATATTCTCTGGTTTTGACACTGACTCTCCTGTCTCCCTCTTTCACTTTTTTAAAGAATTTTCTTGAGATGGAGTCTTGCTCTGTTACCCAGGCTGGAGTGCAGCAGCGCGATCTCAGCTTACTGCAACTTCCACCTCCTGTGTTCAAGCCATTCTCCTGCCTCAGCCTCTTGAGTAGCTGGGATTACAGGTGCCCACCACCACGCCCAGCTGATTTTTGTATTTTAGTAGAGACAGCATTTCACTATGTAGGTCAAACTGGTGTTGAACTCCTGTACTCAAATGATCAGCCCACCTCGGCCTCCCAAATTGTTGGGATTACAGGCGTGAGCCACTGTGCCCATCCACTCCTTCTTTCACTTTTAAAAACACTTGTGATTACATTGGACTCACCCAGGTAATCCAAGATAATTACTTATTTTGGAGTCAGCTGATTGGCATACAACCTTAATTCCTCCTTTCTATGCAAGGCAACGTGGTCACAGATTTCAGGGATTAGAATATGGAAATCTTTGAACATCATTATTCTGACCACGACAGTATTACCCTATTGTGCTCCTTTTCATTAAAGACTATCAAATATCATCCTGTGTTTCTTTATTAATCTGTGCTATACCGTTCCACACCACATGATAAACATATAGACAACAAAATTGAACTAAATTTATTTATTAAGAATAACATATTACCTTAACTCCTAAAGCCCTGATTTTATTGGCTACCTTGACTCAGTTACTCTTTAGTAATCCTTTTGAATTACTGCAAACATTTTCTTCCTCTAGTTTCTATAATAGTATTCTGTCCTGGGATCTGGGGGGAGCTTTGCTGCTTTCCTCTTTTTTGACACGTTAATAGTGAGAAGAATACACTGTGATGAAATGTAATATAATATAAATATAATTTACTAACACTGTAGATATTTTTGTAGCATATCTATTTTTTATTTCCAAGTTAAAACCTGTTTATTCTAGAACACTTATATATGTTTGAAACATATAAAAAGAAGTTAAAAACTCCTTTAGTACTAGGTCAGGTAAGGTGCATGTATGTCTACCACAAACCCCAAAAGGTGGTAATTCTTTCTTTTTTTTTTTAATTTTTTTTAATTTATTTTTTATTTTTTTATTTTTTTTTTAGAAAAAGAGAAAAGGAGAAAGAAAGAAACAGCAAAAGAAAGAAAAAGAAGAATGAAAGAGAGAAAGAAAGAGGAAGTGAAAGGGAGAGAGAATGGGATTCTTGTTTTATTGCCCAGACTAGAATGTAGTTTAAAAATGGGTATTAAAAACCTCTTTTATGCCAATAATTGTGCTTAACAATGGAGACAGGAAGGAATAGGGGATGAAAATAACAAATAAGCAGCCAACCAATATTTTATTTAAACCTGTGAAATGCTATGCAATTG
>CAUYQU010050345.1:0-20743 GCA_963574635.1 Cheracebus regulus | reverse complement strand
AAAACAACCACACATTTTAAAATTTATAAAAAAAATTCCACCCGTTGTTTATTTTATCATACCTGGCTTTAAATTGTACCTTTCCACCCGTTTTTTTTTTTTTTTTTTTTTTTTTTTTTTGAGATAGAGTCTCCCTCTGTTGCCCCGGCTGGAGTGAGTGGGGTTGATCATGGCTCACTGCAACCTCCGCCTCCCAGGTTCAAGCGATTCTCCCACCTCTGCCTCCCAGGTTCAAGCGATTCTCCCATCTCAGCCTCCCAAGTACCTGGGGACTACAAGCACGCACTACCACGTCCGGCTAATTATTTTTAGTACAGATGGGGTTTCATCATGTTGGCCAGGCTGGTATCGAACTCCTGACCTCAAGTGATCTGCCTGCCTCGGTCTCCCACAGTGCTGGGATTATAGGCATGAGCCACCGCGCCTGGCTGATTCCAACTGATTTTTAATTTGCTTTCTGCTATTACATCCACCTTCTTTTTCTGGAGGGCCACCCAGAACCTGGATACTGCTGCTGCTCCCGAGAGCTGCAAAGCCAACCACAGGGGGTCTCAGGTGTCCATTTCAGAACTTTTCCCTCATGCAAGTCAAAATACACCAGACTGTGAACACAACCGTAGAAAAAAGAAGACCATCTGCCACTAACCATATATGGTTAATTCCGTAATAGTTTTAAGGGATGATTGTATAACTTTTGACCCAAGAACATTGTTTTCTTCATTATTTACCCAAAGAGAGAAATAAAGACACGATTGAAGTAATCCATTTATACTATTTCATGTGTCATCTTTGACACACACACAAAAATAAACTAAGCACCAGATCCAGACTTTAATCAGACATTTATAAAATCAATTATTTAATGAAACACGAATTGTTGTAGCTTGTCATGAAACATTTAGATTAAAATCTCTAATCCGATAGATCCTGATATTCATAGAAAAAATTGTTCGTCAGAATTTATAGCTGTCTATTAAAATAGATGATGTAAAGTTACATGCTACTTCAATGTTTCATTATTTTTTCATTTTAATAAAAGCAAGTGTTAACATCACACAATATAAGTAAATCTGGTAGAATGATGATATTTAGATATCAAACAAAACTCTGTAGACTGAAAATCTTTCAAAGTTTAGAATTCCCTAAAAACAGTACATTTATGAAAGAAGAAAGCCCAGGGGCTAATAGCCATTGCTTCTACCAGGTACATTATCTATATTATAAGCAGCTTTTAAATAGTGGTTATAAGAAAATGAGTTACAAACATATAAATGTGTGCCCTAAATATGTGTCTACCTTTGAGAAAGCTATTCCCAAAATTGAGGATTTGACTTTTTCTGTGTTTTTCCTTTAATGTAATTGAAAACTTCCACATTGAATCTTTTCTGGCCTTGTAACTTGCTTTGTTCAGTGCAATGTGCTGGTGAACGTGATGATGAAGAACTTCCCAACTCTAATCTTAGGAGGACTAGATAATTTCTATTTATTTATTTATGTTTATTATCATTTTTAATGGAGTCTCTTCACCCAGGCTGGAGTGCAGTGGCACAATCTCGGCTCACTGCAACCTCCACCTCCCGGGTCCAAATGATTCTCCTGCCTCAGCCTCCCAAGTACCTAGGACTACAGGTGCCTGCAGCACACCCCACCAAGTTTTGTATTTTTAGTAGAGAAGGTGTTTCACCATGTCGACCCAGCTTGTCTCAAACTCCTAGCTTCAGGTGATCCACCCGCTTTGGCTATTCATTTATTTATTTACTTTTTTATTTTTGTGGGTGCATAGTAGGTACATATATTTATGGGCTATAAGGGATATTTCGATACAGACATGCAATGTGTAATAATCACGTCATGGAAAATAGGGTATTTATCACCTTTGTGATGAGAAAATTATTTTTCCTTTGTTTTACAAACAATCCAATTACATTATTTTAGCTATTTTAAAAATTCAATTACGTTATTTTTTACTATATTCACCTCATTGGATAAGCAAATACTAGGTCTCATTCATTCTTTCCGTTTTCTTGTATCCATTAACCATCTCATTTCCCCACCACTAGCCTTCCCTAAGTATCCTACCCAGTCTCTGGTAAACATCATTCTACTCTTTATCTCTGTGAGTTCAATTGTTTTAAATTTTAGCTACCACAGATATATTAGAACATGAAAAGTTTGTCCTTCTGTGCCTAGTTTATTTCATTTAACATAATGACCTCCAGTTCCATCTATGTTGTTGCAATGACAGAATATTATTCTTTGTTATGGCTGAATAGTATTCCATTGCATACATGTACCACATTTTCTTTATCCATTCATTTGTGATGGTTACTTAGGTTGCTTCCAAATCTTGCTTCTGGGAATAGTGCTGCAATAAGTATGTGAGTGTAGATATCTCTTTGATGTACTGATTTCCCATTATGGAGGTTATATACCCAGCAGTAGGTTTGCTGGATCATATGTCAGCTCTATTTTTAGTTTTTTGAGAAACCTCCAAACTGTTATCCATAGGGGTTGTACTAATTGACATTCCCAACAACGGTGTACAAGGGTTCCCTTTTCTTCACATCCTCACCAGCATTTGTTATTGATTGATTTTTGGATAGAATCCATTTTAACAGGGATGAGATTATATCTCACTGTAGTTTTGTTTTGCAGTTCTCTGTTCATCTACGACGTTGAGCATATTTTCTTATGCCTGTTTGCCATTTGTGTGTCTTGCCTTTTGAGAAATATCTATGCTGATATTTTGCCCACTTTTAACCATATTATTAGATTTTTCCCCTATAGAGGTGTTAGAACATCTTATATATTCTGGTTATTAATCCCTTGTCAGATGGATAGTTTGCCAGTATCTTCTCCCGTTCTATGGGTTGTCTCTTCACTCTGTTCACTGTTTCCTTGGCTGTGCAGAAGCTTTTTAAATTGATGTGATTTTTGTCAGTTTTTTCTGTGGTTGCCTGTGCTTGTAGGGTATTACTCAAGAAATCTTTGCCTGGAATACACACTTTTACATACTCCTTCCTGGAAGCCAACCACCAAGTGTAAGTCAGTCCAGTCTAGACAGCTGGATGCTTGCAGGACCGGAACGGATGCTGTGAACAGCGTGAGGCCTCCTTGGCAGCTCTGGTACTAGCTGAGCTTCTGGTTCGGTGAAGCTGACTGGGCGGCTCCAGCCCCAACATACAGAGTTCAGAAAAGCAGCACAACTGAACCCTGCCTGATTCCTGACTGAGAGAATCATTTAACAGGTGAAAAATATATATATTGTTTGAAAACACTAAGTTCTGGGGCAACTTACTATACAGCAATAGAGAAGGGATGGTAAATTTTGTATCTAAAATGAGAGTGATGCTAAAAAATTGGAAAGATACTGATTTTGAACCAGGTTGAGAGTTATAGGTCAAATACTGAAAGTGCCTGTCAGCTTCTTTAAGTAGCTTAGGATGAAGTTTGGAAAGACAGAAAAGGTGTTTCAGTTCTCAAGCAGAATTTAGAAGAAATATTTCCAAGCCAGGACTTACTCTATTGAAAAATAAAAGGGTCTCTTACTTTGAGCCTTTCTGGATAGCAAAAACTTCTCAAAGTTAAAAACTAACAATAAAAATAAAATTTTTAAATGATAGCTTCAAAGTAAAGATGAAATCTAGGGCCCAGGGAACTCCAAAAAAAAATACAGCTTCAATGTATATATTAAATAGGTTTGTGTCTGTGTAGTATTTTTTGAAATTTCAGGAAGATTTAAAGTGTTACATCGTAGATGTTATCATCAAGCCAAAAAGCCATCTGAAAATCTTAAAGGTTTTGTCCTTCAGCATTCTGAATGACAGCCCAAATATAAAGAGCAATTCAGCCCATATAGTTTTATGGGAGGGACTTTTAATATATGGAATACATTATGATTTTATGCATGGGAAGCCCACAGAGTTTTTAAAGGAGGATATCCGCTTATATTTAAAAGAAAAATGGTGGTTTAAAAATTTAAAAAAAAAAAAAAAAAGCATCCAACTTTCTACAGCCAAAAACAAGCTGGGAAAGCAATTCAGTTGCATACATGGGAGATTCATGTATGGAAAAGAATGGATCAAGTAGAGCTAAACTCCAGAAGACAAAGCCAAGAGTTGCAGAGGACTCCAAAGAAGAGCCATGCACCCATTAAAGAACAACCCCTGCAACTGGAATAGGAGACACTAAAAACCTATGCCCAGTTGGATTTTCGAATTGCATTAGACCAATGGCTCCTCTGCGTTTATGTGTTCCTTGCCTTTTGATTTGGCAGATCAATTGCAGTCATTCTATTTCTGTTAGGTGCATGGGTGGGAGGTGAGGCAGAAAAAATATATTTTGAGTTTACAGGTGATCACAGAGAGGAGCTATACTTGAAAAGCTTCCATATCTAAACCTTAATTTAAAAATCAGTAAACAAACGGGATGTTCAGAGTGTGTGAATATGTTTTGCCTCTGAGGGATGTTGATGTTTACGACAGGCATCATACTCTTTTATAGCCATATGTTGTTCTCTTCCCCACTTCAAGAAGTGGAGTCTATTTTCCCTTTGCTTGAATCTGGTTTTATGTTGTGACTTGCTTTGATGAATACAATATGGCAAAAGTTATGTTCTGGAATTTCAAAGCCCAGGACATAAAAACCAGGCAGCTCTGCGTCCTCCATCTTAAACACCAGTCACCACACAGTGAGACACTCAGACTAGAGAACTGGATCATCAGAAGGTAAGTGAAGACAAACACTTTGTAGGTGAGAGTCCTTCTTATTCCTTACAGCTCCAAATAAGCTCACTGCTCAAATTCTCGGTTAAGAGAATTATAAGAAATTATATCATTGAAATTTTTAAGCAGAAAAGTCTTGAAACAACTATTACAAAGCTATAGGTTACTGAAATGCTATCTTGTATCTTGTTTGAAATGTTTCGTAAAATTATCGTTTTGTGTGTTTTACTTAAAAATACTTTGTTAAATTTTCTAAATGTATTTTGCATATATTTAAGCTATCTTATTTGTATCTACTGATACAATACATTAAAGTAAAAGACTTTCAGATATTAGAAATAGCCAGTCTACTCCTTAGATAGATTCTATACCTTAATACTACTATACTATAGTATACTATACTATACTATTAAATTCTAATTTCTATATGGTATTTTATGCATGCATGTTTAGAAACTACCATTTATACATGTATGAAACTAGCATATATGCATATATGTTTATAAGTGAGATTATTCTGTTAAAGATTTTGTCAAGTTTTGATATCATGATTATGTTAGCTTTAGAAATTGTGTAATATTTTTTCTGTTTTTTGAAAATTTCAGAGGGTTTATAACTATACTGTTTTAACCCTATGTTTTAGATATATTTAATATTTTCTATTAAATATATAAAATATGTATATATTTATATAAATATGTAAACAAATAATTTTATAAATATATAAATACATTTACTTATATATGTTTATATTTATCAATTTATATTGATGTAAAATATGTTTAATATTTTATATCAACCAATAGACTTATCTACTAGTAGAATTGACTCTGATCTCATATTTCCTTTAGCTTTTAGATAATTATTCATTATGGATTATATTATTATTCATGTGTCTCTCATTAGATAGTAAATAGATATTAACTAAAATGTTCTGGTAATAGCAATCATATAAAACTTGGGGTATCACACTTAATTCAAGTTTAACTGATAGAAAATATACAGTTTATTAGAGACCAAATTTTTGTGATTTTGTAAAAGAAGAAATTTTAAGTTCAGGATAAGCAGGTTTGGCACAGGGTAGTTTTTTCATCCACCAGGAGTTTGAAATTAGTGGGAAAATTCTGTGCTCGGAAGGGGACCCTGACCCATCCTTAAGGCAATTGCTGTCTTGGAAATCATTCCCAGGAGTGCTGAGATCGAAGCCTGGGCTCTGCTGGGCCCTCATTCCAGGGATGCCACTTCCAGAACGGTTGTCCTGTTCTCAGACACTTACATTTCTGAACATTGCAATAGACAATAATTTGAGTTCACTATTAATGCATATTGATGAATTTTTCATGTCATTGTTTAAGATAGCTTATTTCTATAAGAGTGAAATACAATGAAATAGCATTTATGGAATGCATTCGGAGTTTGTACCGTCACACTTAAACAACAGGAGATGAAAGTTACGACAAGCAGCTATGGCCTCTTCTAGCGATCAGTACCAGCAAGTCTTCATTTACCAACAGATTTTTGATGGTATATAAGGCATTTGATTTGTTATCACAAAATAGCTTTAGTATGATTTTAGTATAAATATAGACAATAGCAGAATACAATTTTGAAATAAATAAAACAAATAGCCCCTATTAATGCCTGTGTGTATACATCTGAATTCTGCATCTTTTTTCAGGAGATTCACAGACCCCTGAATTTTCACCAATAGAGAAGAGATACCTGTGGACTCTAGTATCAGAATATCTGCTACAAGAAAACACAAAGCAAATAAAAAATGGAATAATAGTAAACTGAGGTGTCTTCTAGTACCTCATGTACTCACGATAACTACAGCAAGTGAAAACACACGTCATCCATATACAAGTCAACTATATTGTAGTCACTTATTTAACTTATTTATCAACTAGGAAGCCATGAAAAGAAATTGAAGAATCTTATAGGTATATTGCTACATTAAATAAGGCAGTATGAAAAGCCTATATGCTGTATGATTCCAATTATATGGCATCCCAGAAAAGGCAAAATTGTAGACAAAGTAGGAAAAAAATCAGTGTAGAAAAAAAAAACAGTTTTTGGAAGCAATGTGAACGAGAAATAGATAATGCACAGCGGATTTTTAGGGTATTAATACATTCTGTATGAAATTGTGATGGTGGATACATGACATTATATATTTGTAAAACATAGAGATCTTAATGATGAAAGGCATGCCAACTAGAGAAATCATTAGTTTAGGAGTACCATGAGGAATTGCAGACTGTAACAAGAGATTCTAGCCTTATTACACATGTATGAAACAGATTCAGGAAGGAAAAGGTACCCATCTAAGTAACTTTGGAAGGGGGTGGCGTCTTTAAAGACGAAAGCAAAATTACTTGCCTATAAGTGCTGTCCTCCAGATCCTACGGTTGTTTCCAAGGGGTTACACAGATTACCAATTCTGACATTGCTATAGCAGTATATATATCTATATGGTATATATAAATTGTTATAACAGTGTATATATATATATATACATATATACATATATATATATATATATATACATATATACATATATATATATATATATATATATATGTACATGTATGTTAGTATCACACATTTAAGTAAATAGATGGCAGCTCGTGGGAGCCAGACTTGTCATTGTTGGGATAGGAGTTTACAGATAAGCAAAAGTGAGCAGGTTAGAATGATCCATGTGGTAATGCATTAGAGTATATGGAAAAACCCGTATACATTTACATTTCACTCAGTTGTGCTTCATGCAGGCACAGATGGTTGCATATTGAAATATTTATTGATATACATTGGTTAGTGTGTGCACACAGATTTCTATGTCAGGTGGTATGACACCAACAGTAATGCTCTAGTAGCAAGAAGCACACCCATTTTCCACATCGTGGTTTCTAATACAATTCTCTAGTAAACGGAACCATGGCTCCTGGAAGAAATGGCTGATTCTAGGATTGAAAAGGAAATACAAAAGCTGAGCATGCGATATCTTGTAGTCCGACAGTAAGGAAGTGCTAAACACACACACAAACACACATTGATAGGGGTATGTCAAAGAGACACAGGAGTCAACTGAAAGAGCTCCCAAATCCAAACAGGGGTGCCTTGAGCAACAAAATAAAGTAACATTGTATGATAAGCCAAAATGTAAAATCCATTAGTCCTTATCGATAAAAATACATGATTGAATAAATTAACAAATGGTGGAGAATTCCTGGGCCAAGAATTCAAATGTATGTAGATACTCCACCCTGAATGAAGAAGAACTTCATCCTCTATGCCTTAAGTGTGGGCTGCACACGATGCTTTCCTTCCAAAGATTACGGTGTAGAAAGAGCAGGGAAAGGGACTGTGCAACAGAGAACCCTAGCAAACCTCAGTCAATTGATTAGGTCAGTCTTAACAGATTGTTAGCCATCTTAACAGAATGTAACCTCGATATGTTGTGATACTGAAAATAGCATTTTACCTCTGTGGTGTTCTTTCCAATGAAGAGTATTAGCAATCTACTCATGAGATAAACACCCAGTCAATTCCAATAGAGAGGCATCCTGCTATAACTGGGCCAGTATTCCTCAAAACTGTCAAGGTCATCAAAAACAAAGGAAGTTGGGAAACTCACAGTCAAGAAGAAACTGCAGAGACATGATAATTAAATGTAAAGTTGTATTCTGGATGGGATCCTGGACTAGAAATACAACACTAAATAAAAACTAAAGAAATCTGAGTAAACTACAGGCTTTAGTTAATAATTATGTTTCAATACTGGTTCATTTTAATTTTAAGAAAGGTTCTTTACCAGTGTAAGATGTCAATAACAAGGAAAATTGTGTGGGTAAGATGTCAATAATAAGGAAAACTGTGTGGGGTACGTGGAGATTCTCTGTATTACGATTTCAATTTTTCCATAAGTCAGAAACTGTTGTAAAACATAAAATGCATTATACAAACACAAATATGAATTTAAAAAGATCTCTGTTCTCAAGGAGCTTACTGTCTAGAGAGAAGATAAATATCCAAGAAATTACCAGTGTAGTAAGTTTGGTCATAAAAGGAAGCAAGAGACATAAGCATCTGGTGGTGGCCTGCCTAACAAAAGCGGTCAGTTCTAGAGAATCTTGTAGGTGAGAATAATTATGAACCGAGTATTACAAGAATCAGGAGTGAAGAGGGAATGAGAAAATGCAAGAAGCAATGAAGTCTAGCCTTGAGTAGTTAACTCCTTTTATCACCAGGATCAAGAGCAAATTTCCTAGACTTTACAGTTATTCTAAATTCCATTGTAAGTGTTCTTGTCTGCCTTGTCTCCCTCTCCCCAACTCTGTGCCATTAATAACTCTGTTTCTATCTAGCTTGGATGTATCAATTACTTAAGCATGTTCTGCGCTCTCTGGCGTCCTCTGAACATATTGTTATTTTGGGGATGTAGAGAACAATTTTGCCTCTTTAAAAGGCTATGCAGCCTTTAATACTGGCCCTGTTTCCCCTCTCCTTAAAAAGTCCCAAACTCCTTCATTTCACAAGTTCCCTTCCTACTTCAAACTCAGTTTGTTTTATCCTTCATTTTTAACATCAAGTATATCAAATATTTCTAGGATCCTCTGAATTCAATATTAATAATTCTGTTATTTTTCTTAAAATATTTCATGGTAACTTTGGAATTACTTATATTTTTATGTTCTTATATTTTTTCATTAGTTAGGTTTCTCAATCCTCCAAATAATGAATCTATTTTGAAATCATTGTTTAAGAATCATAGAATCCTTAAGTATCATTTTTCCCTCTACCATTATTTAAAGAGTGAAAGAATATAGACTCATATTTATTGATTTCAATTTATCAGGAACTGTGCAAGGCATGAGAAATATGTTAATTTTTCAAACCCCCTGAAACTCCTATGAGGTAGGTCTTATTATTTTCATTTTATGTGAAATAAAGCTATCAAAGGTCCTTATCTATGTAAAATCTACTCAAGGAAATGTGTCAGAATCCTGAGCATGGAACCCAATGAGCAACAAGGCTCAGACTATTTCTATCCCAACATACCACCTCCTCTGTGCAAGAAAAGGAATTGAGACTCACAAAGCCGCAATTATTTTTTAACATTATAAAGCTATTGAGTGCAAAGGCCATAGTGATTGTCCCTTTTGTACAGAGGCCACCAGCCTTGCCAGGTATATGACCTTAAGCAATTTTTCAACATCCCAATTCCTTAACTTCCTCAATTTTGAAATGGGGCGAAAAATAGCACATATCTAATGAGATTCCTGTGAGGAATGAATGAGATAATGTGAGTGAAGCACTTAGAGCAGCTTCAGACAAGGAGAGCCCTGTTGCTACCCTTGTTACCATCACCATACTTCCTTGTCACAATTTCTTTTGTCTCTTCTCAGTTTTCTATGGCATAGAAAACACCTAAAACTTATGTATTTGTTTTATGGCTTCTGGTTTTACTTCTGTGACAGCCTTCTCATTTTTCCAGAATATAAAAAATGAAATGGTATTTGACTTCAGTTCAAGAGCTTGACAGTCAGTCACACTTAAGTGCTTAAAGGAAAGTAAGGGTGTAGTTAAGACTGTCAGGAAAATACAGGGATTGCCATACGGCTCTGGGAAGGTAGTAATGGGGCAGTGCAGGTGCATGCAAACCTTCTCTCCCCCTCTTCAAACACCATAGTGTACTCAGAAAGGAAACTTTGACATTGAGAGCACACAGAGAAAAGACACTAATTAAAATACAGCCATAAAATGTGTAATGTATGTTTGTAATTAGAGGAATTGCTTAGTTCTCTTCTCAGGTTTAATAGCTTCTCAAAAATTGTGAATACGTTTGGTACTTTGTAATATTCCTCTGAAATATGTATCCATGTACAACTTCGTATTACATAATTAAAAATGTCTTTCATCTGAAGGACTTAGATTTATCCTAGCAAATTAAGTATTGAACAACTGATCTCTAGGTTTGCTTTATTCATAAAGCAAATAAGTGAAGGCAATCAGTGCCCAGTTTAGAGCGCTTGTCAACACAGAGGGATACCGAAGCTTCATTCATGTCAGATAGCATGATGTGTCCTCTGGGAAGAAGGAATGCAGGGTGATGGACACCATGAGAGTTATCTTGATTCTGTTCAGTTTTTAAAAGGTAAACAAGATGTCAAGGGTGGAAAGTGTACACCCCATATTCAAATAGGACCGCAATGCAGAAAAAAAGTATTCAAAAAGACATGTCTTTTGTTTCCCCACAAAAATACATAACATGCTGCAAAATTGAATAATGTGTCACACTGGAGAATAGAAACATAATAAAATAAATGCATGCATCTGCAAAATTGTCAAAGATGTTCTCAATTTCATGAAATTTAATTATATTGAATTTCATGTTCTCAATTTCATGATTGATTACCTTTAGTTTCTCATAATCAACAGTGCTCAAGGTCAGTAGGTCTCGCTTGCACCGGATAACCTGAATCTTTCTGGAGGGGAGGTTTGGGTCAACTTTCGATTCTTCAAATCTATTCAGGAGTGTTATTCTTCCTATTTCTTTTTTCAGTTTTTAGATTCAGTGGGTACGTGTGCAGGTTTGTTACCTGTATATACTGCATGAAGCTGCAGTTTAGGATATGAAGGAACGGGTCACCTGGATACCAAGAATGGTACCCAACAGTTTTGTTTTGTTTTGTTCTGAGACAGAGTTTTGCTCTGTTGCCCAGGCTGGAGTACAATGGTGCGACCTTGGCTCACTGCCACCTCTGCCTCCCAGGTTCAAGCAATTCTCTTTTCTTAGCCTCCAAAGTAGCTGGGATCACAGACATGCACCACCACACCCAGCGAGTTTTGTTTTTTGGTTTTTGTTTTTTTTTTTTTTTAATTTTAGTAGTGACAGGGTTTCGTCATGTTGGTCATGCTGGTCTTGAATTCCTGACCTAGAGTGATCCACCCACCTTGGCCTCCCAAAGTGCTGGGATTACCAGGCATGAGCCACCGTGCCCAGCCAATGGTAAGTTTTCCAACTCTTCCCCCTTTCCCTCCCTCCAGCCTCTAGGAGTCCCCAGGATCTGTTGTTGACAGGAGCTACATTAAAACGTTTCAGTTTGTATATTTTTATATGTGGAGATCAAAATGTGTATGGCAAAGGTAACTATAAAATGCTTGGTTTCAATGAATCCACTTTAATTCTATGAGTTATACTAAAACTCCAATTCAGATCTAACTGTGTAAGACAGTAAGCACAGCATTAAGCTATGTGAAGCACATGAGACATGCCTGGCTCCATTATTTTACATAACTTGACTGTGAATTCTAAAAGGACATTATATGCCAAAATATTTTAGAAACAAAGACTTTTATATATAAATTTGTTGTATTTTTAAGTGGGTCATGTATATGGCAGAACAGGCAAATTTCTATTTGACCTTTTGCTCTGTTTTGTTTTAAAAGAGATGTCTTGCTCCATCACCCAGGCTGGAGTGCAATGGCATAATCTCGGCTCACCGCAGACTCAAACTCCTGGACTCAAGCAATCCTCTCACCTCAGTCTCCAGAGCAGCTGGGACTAAAGCTGCATGCCACCATGCCTGGATAATTTATTACTTTTTGTAGAGACAGGCTCTTGCTGTGTTTCCCAGGATGGTCCTGAATCCCAAGCCTTAATCAACCCTCCTGCCTTGGCTTCCCAAATATTTGACCTTACATGTGGTTTTATTAAAAGAAATAGGATGTTTCCAGTAATGGAAGTGAACCAAAGGAAGTAGTAAAAAATGTATTAAAATGCTAAATTTTACACTGAATTATGTTTAAAAATGTTAACACCAAAAGAAAATACCATTATCACATCACCAGCTTTTCATGTTATTCATTTATCATAGTAAGACGACACCTGTAATTAATTTATACTAAATGGCACCTGTATTTGAAATGTTACATTTTATATTTTATATTTAATTACATTTAAACGTGTTATTAACAAGAAAAAAATCATTATCACATAACCAACCATTCATGTTATTCACTTGTCATAGTAAAATGGCATCTGTAATTTACACTAATGTGAAACACTGGTGATACGTGTCAAGACATATTGAATGAATGGGCCTGAAGAACAGGTCAATGCAGTGATGAGTCAGTCCAGTCACTCCTTCATAAAAGATGAGCTAGACATTCTGTATCCAGGAAATGAAATCGATTAGATCCCTGTTATGTCAACTTCCAATCACAGTTCTTAATCATGCCTCATGGGGCTAACCATTTTGTGTGTCTAGTGTAGAAGAGTCCTGGTACTTTGTAGCTCAACGTAGTACTCATTTCCCGAGTCTTATTTACAGAGAAGACAACTCATCTCTCTTCAGAATTCATCCTACTTAAAGATGGTCTCCTATTCATGGATCCAAGAAAATATTTTAATTATATTCCACAATTTTCCTGTAACTTCTTTTCTGGGGGAAGAGTGAGAATAGGGGTCTTGTTATTAAGTGGCAAGAAAATGAAGGAAGAGCTTAATTGTTGCAACAGCAGTATTTTCATCAGGGTATGGAAATATTCTATTCACCCAAGTTACATGGTGTTGTGTAGTCAGAAGAATCAGTGTTTGCTCCAGGCACAGTGTTTATTCTTCTCTAGGAGACATAGTCAAAACGTGGAGAGCTGCCAGCTCTTGATTTTAACTGGCTACAAAGATAAAGAGGAAATGGTTATTTGTTAAATAACAATTTTACAATTAAAGGACAAAAGATACTAGCAGTAAATAGAATATTCTTTGGTTTCATCTACTTGATTACCACAACCCATAGTGCTGAATGTAGGCATAACCCTGATATGACTATGAGCATAAGACCCTCTAAATATTTGATGAGTTCATATGTGCCTTACAGAAAATCTAATTTCCGGGTCATCACTAACAGTATGTTCTGCTTCTGAGACTGTTTCTCTTCCCTGAGAATATACAGACCCTGAAGCATATACTTGCTATATCTTAGCAACATTTGGATATTTCTGGTCAAGATAAGATATTAGAAATAATAAAATTATTTATGAACAAATCCAATGATTTAGGATATATTTATATCAATGAAACCAATAAGAGGCAATGTCCAAAATAATGCAGAAATATCAAGAATAAAAACCACCTTATTTCTTTATAGCTTTGATACACTCTGGTGTTGGTTTTATAAGATTTTATCGAGCCATTGTTGTATTAGAACATACATGTTTTCTATAATTCTAGATATTGAATTTCTGATTTTTAAACTGATACAATTTTTGAAAATATGAAAATACAGAATAACTTAATTTTGATTTAAATCAGTGTAAAACATAATTATTTTGAGCAAGTAATGAATTGCATTATCATTATAGTTTCTTAGACTCTTGCCTTAATTAATAATATTGGAATCTCATATATCAATAAAAATACAGCTGGAACAAACAGATGTGACTGAGGTATAAATTGCTCATCCATGTCCAGAATCCAAACATATTACATACTTTACTGTTGAACATATACTATACAAAATACACAAAAAACAGTGCCTCAAACCTTTATTCTATTACTGTGTCCAGAAGGAGACATGCAGGATAAACTTAAATTATTATTAATGCTTCAGGATATTCAAAGAAAATTTTATTTGTCCTACAGGGACCTTTGGGCCTGAATAAAATGAGCAAAATCAGCGATATTCTGAATGTTCAAAGCTTATTTCAGTCTACAAACATACTAAGATTTCTGTAAAGTTATGTCTTGAAGAGATTTATGTTTGTCTTGTTACATATTCACTTAATTGTAAGTTCCAGAATTCCTCTAGATGAAAAACTGCTACAGGGAGGACTGAATTTCACTAGATTATTTGCTGAAAGATTATGATGTCTAGCATTGGATATTGAATTAACTTTAGCATTATTCTAGCTACTATACATAGAAGAAAGGGAAGGCAGTATTTTTTTGTTGAAAAGAAAGCCTGCAAGTATATATGTGCCTCTCCTTCTGTCTCCTTCCCTCCCTCTCTCCTCTGCTGTCTTCTGCTTGCTTCTCTCCCCCTCCCTCCCCCTTTTATATAAATACTCATACAACATCTGCAATATAAAAATCAGCTTTCAAGATTTCTTATCTTTCTTATCTGAGCCTTTGTAGTTTGAAAGATATGAGAAAAGTAACAGTTTACATCTTGCTTTCGTTGAAAGGTGTTTACTGAAATAATAACATCTTTTCTAGTTGATATGCACTGATAGAATTTTACTGCAAATATGTACAAATTAGTTCAAATATCATATTTTGAAAAATCTGCTTTACCCTGATAAGAACAAAGAAACATGATCAATAGAACACTGAGGGCACTAAATCAGAAAGAGGCACAATTTTATGAATTCTTTTACTCTTTCAAAAAACACAAGTGAGCCGAATATTCTTTTATCACTAAGTATATAATAAAAATAATTAGTGTTGTTTTCTCTCAAAAGCTCACAGTCTGGGAGAAAGGAAAAATATGTATAATGATAAGTGCATGTGCTCTAGTTCATTTGAATACAGGTTGATACTGAGCTTCTCACACACATCAGCTACATTAAAGTATAAAAATGGTGGGCTGCAGGAATGTATTCCTGAAGAAGAGGGGACCTGAGCTAATTTTGTTTTTGGAGACAGAGTCTCAATCTGTCACCCAGGCTGGAGTGCAGTGGTGCGATCTTGGCTCACTGCAACCTCCACCTCTGGGTTCAAGAGATCCTTTTGCTTCAGTCTCCCAAGTATCTGGGATTACAAGTGTGTACCCCCAATCCAGCTAATTTCTGTATTTTTAGTGGAGACTGGGTTGCCCTATGTGGGCCAGGCTGCTCTTGAACCCCTGACCTCAAGTGATCCACCTGCCTTGGCCTCTCAAAGTGAGCTAAGTTTTAAAGATTATTTTTTGGTCAAAGAATGTGTATGGGGAAGATTACACTAAGAAAACAGACCAAGAGAGTGTAACATTGGGAAACTTCAAATTTTTGATAGATGAACTATAAGGAACACAAGAAAAAATGAGAAGCCAGAGAAGTGGATTGAGATGAATTCTTAGGTCAGATAAGGCAAAGTCTTATAATACGAAGCTTTTATTTTGGGAGGAAGAAGACAGCAGGCTACTTACAGATCTTAAGGAATGGATTATAATTATTCAACTTGCATTTAAAAGTATAATCTTGGAGATCGTTGAAAGATTTACTGGAAGAAGGCTACATTGAATGAGATGATATGCATTATAAAGCCATTTCCACTGTTAAGGTAAGAAAAATCAGCCTGAAATAAGGACAAGAGAGAAGAAGGAAAGACACAGTCAGAAAATTCTGAGGAAGTAAAACAAATTGCTGTGGTTAGTTTTAGGGAATATTGAATTTGAGACTCTAGCTGAGCTGTTTGGTTAATGCAAAGAAGACAGTTTGTGAACTCAGCACTAAAAACATATTTCGGATGGTAGTTGAAACATTGGTTGTAGGTGAGCTATCAATGCTGTTAGGGAGTATAGTGAAGGAAAAGGAAACCATTCATAAACGTAGAATTTAATGCAAAGACTCCAAATTAGGGTTTCCCAAAGTTTAGGTCCACATCAAAGTTCCTCAAGCGACAAAGCACATTTCCACAAATCACAGTGGCTTATTATATGATATGGTTTGGCATTGTCTCCTCAACGAAATCTCATCTTGAATTCCCACATGTTGTAGGAGAGACCCCGTGAGAGACAATCGAATTACAGAGCAGGTCCTTCCTATGCTGTTCTCATGATAGTGAATAAATCTCGTGAGATCTGATGGTTTATAAGTGGGAGTTTCCTTGCACAGGCCCTCTCTCTTTGCCTGCCACCATCCACGTAAGATAGGACTTGCTCCTCCTTGCCTTTTGGCATGATTGTGAGGTCTCCCCAGCTGTGTGGAACTATAGGTCCATTAAACCTCTTTCTTTTTGTAAATTGCCTAGTCTTGGGTATGTCTTTATCAGCAGCGTGAAAATGGATTAATACACTGTAGAAGGGAGTCTCCAGTGGGACCTCTGTCTGACCATGGAAGGGAGTTTGCACGGGGGTCTCTCTCTCGGGTTTTCGTGTCCACATTCACCAGGTGCTATTGCCTCTCATGATGTCTCCGTGAAACTCCAATCTAGGCAATGATCTTTTCTATGGCTGTATTTCCTAGGTTGTGATCATCAGGTGTAGCAGTCATTGAAATAGTGTGACTATTATACTGAGATGCAGGAATATTTTTCTAAAGAGTTCACTTGAGTTGGTATATTTTAATTATTTGATTTTTTTAAAGAAATTGAGGCATAATTGTCAAATCATAGATTACTTAAAATAATTTTTGATAAATATGAGGTATATGACATTGCTATAACAAGATTACTTTATGCCTCATTTTCTTATTTATAAAGTTTTTGATAATTTACATTAAAAATAAATGAAATTGAAGCTGAATGTTTGAATTCTTCAGTAATTCATATGTTGATATTTAACTGAAAATTTTAAAACCCCATTGATTTCATTGTGTGACATATTATTTCTTTTCTTTTCTTTTTAAGATTGAGTCTCACTCAGTCCCCAGGCTGGAGTGCAATGGTGTGATCTCGGCTCACTGCAACCTCTGCCTTCCGGATTCAAGCGATTCCCTTTCCTCAGCCTCCCGAGTAGCTGCGACTACAGGCGCTCGGCACCACGCCCAGCTAATGTTCTGTATTTTAGTAGAGAGGGGGTTTCACGGTGTTGGCCAGGATGGTCTTGATCTCCTGACCTCGTGATCCACCCACGTAGGCCTCCCAAAGTGCTGAGATCACAGGCGTGAGTCACTGCACCCAGCCAAAGTTTAGGTCCACATCAAAGTTCCTCTAATAAACAACATTTGCACACTGTTGGTGGAAATGGAAACTAGTTTAGCCACTCTGGGAATCTATATGGAGGATCCTCAAGAAAACAAAGATAGAACTACCATATTATCTAGCCATTCTGCTTCTGAGATATACTAAAAAGATCTGAAGCGAGTGTTGAAGAGATGCCTGCACTCCTGTGTTCGTTGCAGCGTTATTCACAATCGTCGAGTTATGAAGTCAACCTAAATGAATACTATTCAGTCATAAAAAGAGCACCATCCTGTCATTTGAGACAGCATAGATGAACCTGGAGGGCTTTATGCTGAGTGACAGATGCCAGACACAGAAAGAAAGACAAGTAACTGCAAGTTCTTACATAGATACGGAATCTGAAACAACCAAACTAATGGAAGCAAATAGTAGAAGGCTGGTTACAGAGGCTAGGGGATGAGGGAACGGGGAAATGATGGTCAAAGGGTACCAAATCTCAGACAGAAAGAATATTTTAAATTTTGAGCTCTATTGCACAGCATGGTGAATAAAGGTAATAATAGAATAGTGTACATTTCAAAATTTCTACAAGATTAAATATAAAAGAGTGATGAATCCATTTTAAATTATAACATCAATATCACAACACCCTAGAAATTACATCATATGCAACAAGTTAAAATTAGAATGAAACATTCTATACGTCAACTTAAAATACATAAAGGAGTTAACTTTAAAAAATAGTTTGCGTTTACTAGTCAGAAAGGTAAGCTTATTTTGCAGTAATAAACACCAATGACTTGACCTCTCTCCCATTTTTTTT
Organism: Cheracebus regulus; assembly: GCA_963574635.1. Lineage (NCBI taxonomy): Eukaryota > Metazoa > Chordata > Mammalia > Primates > Pitheciidae > Cheracebus > Cheracebus regulus. Next base: position 2,367 of record CAUYQU010050345.1, on the reverse strand, counting down.
TTTTGCACATACAAAATCTCTTATAATATGCATGAGTGAAAGAGAGGACAAACATGAGAAGCCTCTGCTTGACATTGTTCCCTGGGGACACAGCTTGACATTACTTTTACCACCCCTACAGTCATTGGCCTCATCAGGAAAAGAATGGGGGCTCTGGAGAATTACCCAGTGTCTTTTCATTGCTGTCATCTGGAAAGGTAGATGGTGCGTTCCATCTCAGTTAATTGGCAAGAATGCAAGTGTCATGGGAAGTATAGTCTTCCATCCTCTCTGGAGGGAAAAAGAACTTTGGTGTTAGTAATATCTACCGGCAATGTGTGTCATGGGATGTATGTGAATGATGAAGTATGAAACCATTGACTTTCCAACAGTGTATAAAAGTGGGTGCAGAGGTGCAGATGAAGAGCTAAGAAAATATTCAAGACTCCTAGTTTTTCTGTGGGCTTCTGACATCTACTTCCCACCTTAGCTAAGATATGGCACCTCTTTGATGCTACCTTGAATTTTAGGCAGACTAAAGGTCCTTTAAGAAATTTGTGTTTGAAATCTTAGAACTTGTAAATAGGCCACCTGACATGGCAAAAGCGACTTTGCAGATGTGATGAAGGACTTTGAGATGAGAAGGCTATCCTGGATTATACTCGGGGTCGGGGTGGGGGACAATGTCATCATACAGTTTCTTATAAGAGAAAAAGCAAGGCAAGAGAGCAAAAGGTGAGATGCCACACACAGAGGTGGAAATGATGTCATCACTTGGTTTGAAGCTGGAGGAAGGGACCAGAAGCCAAGGAATGCAGACAGCCTCCAGAAGCTGACAAAAGGCAAGGAAATTTATTTTCCCCCAGAGCTTCCAGGAGGAACCATCTCTGCTGACATTTTAACAACAATTTTAAGTTATTAGTTATTCTGAACAATTATTTGTCTCCTGTCACTTTTGGTTAATCCTTCTGCACGTGTTTTGTAGACATCCAAATCTTAACAATTCCTCAACTGCCCTGTAAGTCACTCTCAAATGACTTAATGAATATTAAAAATAACAATTGTAGCTCTTTAGATAGCTTACACATTTCCTTATAGATTTTCTATTTAACATTTCTCCTTAAAAAAAATTTTTTTTACTGGTTTGTGTGCAAGCTCATTGAATACGTAAATCAGAATCTATACATATTTTGTTTATTTTTATATGATGCCTTGCATAGCGATTGGTATATGTGGAGCATCAGTATAAATTTCCTGATTAATTAAACATGTCAGTCTCATGTCATATATTTTTAGATGTGCTATTTAAAATGGAGTTACTCAAGTCTATTCCCCATCCATGGTGTCTGGTCCTCTTTGGATCTAGTCTTCTGTTGCCCTCTGTTGCAGTTTAAATTGTGTTCTCCACAAATTCAAACATTAAAGTCCTAACTTCTAGTATTTCAGAATCTGATGTGATTTAAGTTGTTGAAGACATAATTCATTAAGAAATCTAGGATAAGCCCCTGTTCCATTATGATAGGTGTCCTTATAAAATGGGGAACTTTGGACACAGATGCACAGGAGAAGAATGTCATGTGATCACATGCACATAAAGGCAGAGATGAGGTGATGCACTTGCAGGCTAAGCTATGCCAGAGATTCCCAGCAAACTAGAAGCCAGGAATGAGGCCTGGAACAGCTTCTCCTTTACGAACTTCAGAAGGAATCAACTCTGTCAATACCTTGATCTGGAACTTCTATCTTTCTGAGCTGTGAGACAATAAATTCTGTTGTGTAAGGCCCCTGGTTTACTATGGTATCCCAATAGACTGATATGACTCAATAATCTTTACTCCACAGTGGTTTCTCATACAGTTTAGGCTAGTTTTCAGAATCTGTTCAACTCTGTTTCTTTTTACAGCCTCTTAAGGGTTGCATTAAGGGGGTGTAACCCTCAGATTGTTTTACTCTTATCTCAGCAGAAACTGCCTATTTACATTTTCAGCACGTACAGCTTCTCAGAGAGTAAATATATTTTCACTTGCTTGTTCTCAATGTTTTGCACAAAGCTCTTCTTAGGGTTGATTTCATTTATTATCAATGAATTTCTCCTCTTGTATCTTTTTGCTCTTATTAATAATTTATACAAGTATTAGAAATACTTATATCCTCTATAATTTGGTTTCCCTTAGTTTTTATCTCATTATAAATTTAGTTAATGAACTCTATCTCTAGTATCCAAATAAAGAAGAGCAACCCTAAGGCACATAATCGTCAGATTCACCAGGGTTGAAATGAAAGAGAAAATGCTAAGGGCAGCCAGAGAGAAGGGTCGGGTTACCCACAAAGGGAAGCCCATCAGACTCACAGCAGATCTCTCAGCAGAAACCCTACAAGCCAGAAGAG